>MNPL01000130.1:0-59592 GCA_002081605.1 Tropilaelaps mercedesae
ATATATATATATATATATATATATATATATATGTATTAATCCCAAACATATATGTTTGGGGTAGTGCCGCGATAGTGATAATAACGTTGGTATCGTGCACATGTTGTATGACCGTATCCTTTGCTACCTATTAGGATCTCCCCTTTACTTCGTTTTAATCTCCTGATCGATGAAGAAACGGTAGATGAAATGGTTCTGTCTTTCTGAACGATTAGCAAGGCTTAACTAGTGGAGCAATTAATTAGTAATCAACAGCTTCTCTGAAGTTTGACGCCGTTTACTGCGTTTTTAACGTTTTGAGGAAACATACAAGCACATGGGCTGATGATTAAAGCTTTATCTTTATATCATCGTTGACCGCCATTAAAAATGTTTACCCCTTGGCTAGCAATGGTATGCTATATGGTATCTTGACTTTAGGTAAAATTAAATTGTGGGAACAAGATATAATACGTCTGGTGGGGATTTCTCGCCTGATTGTTTTTGTAATGTAATTTTCCATTATAATAGTCCCAAAAATGAGACTTATACGAAATATAAAAAATGCATTGTTACGCCTTTATATTATTTATAGCGACTGCGATAACTTCAAAGTACATACAATTATTAATATTTCATCGATTTTTACAATGCTAGCATACATTTTAAATTATTTCTGGAATTTTTTAGGCTATGTCGGAGACATATATCAAGAAGTCAAAAAGAAAACAAATGTTTTTGTGCCACTTTCGGCGTAAATCCATCTCTCATCATGTCATAATCATGTTTCTCGTTCACAAAAGAGGGCTTGCATTTATTTGGGTGTCCAAGTGGGCACGATATTCGGAGTGAGCATATCTATTGCAAAATATAAATTATATTTTTTAAATACTTGTAATTAGACTCTTTCAGCGATAAATACTGTAAATACAGAATACTTTTCTACTAACATCCGATTTCTTTTGAGCAGTGTACTTGACAATATAATATGCATATCGATGAATATGCAGTCGTTTACAGGACGACATTCATGCATTCGTGCGTAGCATGTGCAGTATACGTGTAACTGTGTAGATATTTCTGATGCGCGTCTAAGCGAACCTTACACTATGTCAGCAACAAAATAGTGATAAGGAATAGTTGGTTCCCGTCATTTAGGCGTTTTTCGACGTTCCCGCGGCTGCCTCTCACCTTACCGTAGGCTTACGCATGTATTATATGTTCATAATGAAATTAATACGATAGAAATAGCGTTACGTGCTTCATTTAAATGTACATCTGTTCGCTGTCTCACTGCGTGTGTTATGGTAGAGTTAGAAGCCATATAACAATTTATAAAATTTTCATGTGTAAATACAATTGATTCATAAAAGTTAAATGGCTGTGTGCGCATGTGTGCTTGCGTTTGAGTATGAATGTGAAGATGTGCGCAACCATGCGTGTATATATAGACAGTAAAGAAATATTGGTGTTTATATGGCCATGCTAAGCTGTATGCTAACTGCTTGAGCAAATAAATACAAATATCGGTATGTAAATCTGTTTAGTATGTGAGTGGATAATCGAAGATTTAAAAATTAGCTAATTAAAAGAATCTCCAGAAGAAAGACATCGCTAGCGATGTCATTAGATGTGACAAAGTATGCGAAAATAAAACCACAATAATAGATTGCGCACTGTATTGCAATCTGAATTTAAAAAAAAAAGTGGAAAAAGGCTTTGTCGTTTTCTGTTGTTTAGCAACTGGACTTAGATCATTTCGCAACGGCTCAAATTCAAATTATCGTTGCGAGTTGAGCTTTATCGCTGATTTGACAGGTTGCTTCTTTGTTTATTATCAAAGGCATCCTTCTAAAAATAGGTTTGCACGTATTTACTACACAGCACAAATTTTGTTTTTTTTTTGCTCAATGAGTGAGTCTCATAAGCTTCCTAAAAAAATTGTATTGTTAATTTTACGTAGTTTCGTCTATAACGTATTGCCTTAGAGCTGTTTTGGAATGCATTAATAGAGATTTTTACCAATCTTTATTACAGGCCATCCTTTGGCGTTACGACTTCCTTGTCTTTTACGTAGAAGTCACAAATATTGCACTACCCACAGAAACTTGCAAATTTTTTAATGTGAGATAGACTAAGTTAACAGTTTATCAATTTGCGGTTTGAAATCTCAAAAAATGATCGTCTACCAAATAGGTTTTGATTCTCAATGTTCGGAGAGGACATTTTTGTCTTTTTTATGGTTACAATATTAATTTTTCAGGAGCGGAGCGTGAATAGACTAATTATAAATTATTCTATTTCGGTGACATTTTGCAAAAAATGTAATTCTTCCCACAAATATCGATTCACGATGCAGGTTCATGCATTCACGCACATGTGCGTTATTCAGTATTAGTTCTTTTTTTTAAATCAATCGAATGAGTCGATGCTAGGACGACCGAGCCTAGAAGAGCCTTGAAGTTTCGTATAAAAATCACCTAATATTGACTCCACTTTCAGTGATTGATTCTCTGGGTACAAAGTTAAAAATCTGTACGGAAGGCGTCCTTAAGGGACGGGGTGTACAATGCCTATTTGAAACGTACGTTGCTTTTTAGCCGCTCATCTAATATGTCATAAATCTTAGGTTTGTTGTTGCCCAACGGGATTTTTTACTTAAAAATGTTTATTTCTTTAAGATTTGGTGTACATAGAAATTATGTTTTTATATATAGCTTCCTGCCCTGTGCTTCGAGACAACGGTCAAGCAATTTCAGAAAATTATATTATCACGCACTTCTTGCGGTTCTCGTGAAGAAGAAATATCTCGTATTTTTATATCATTACTTTATCATTTTTATATCACTTATTAAAGTATATAGATCGTATTCCGAGTTTCTCGCCTCTTTGTACGTTTGAAGCGCTATGTAGGTAGTGCTTGCTCTGCTGTGTCTTTAGCAAATTTCAGAATCCGTCTTCCAGCGTTCGCTTTGACGTAACGGTACGATACATGCGATACAGAAAATCTTCTTTGTCGCTACTAGGTTTGCCCGTAAACATCAGAAACAGCCTGACCACGAGCCACAAGAGAAAGAGCGACTTCGGGTTGGCTAATGTTTATATTGAACCCCTTGGGTTCTGGATTTGCTTTTGTTGGGGGGTTCGTAGTCAAAACGAATGCTCATCTAATATGGACACCTGCTTATCGCTAAACGAGACGCTTCGTCTTAAGATAATGTACAGTGAAAGCTGATGTACTCAGCGCACTGCAGCTGTAAGCAGTAATCCCGAGCTCTGCGAGGCCTTAACAAAAGAGGCGACTTTAACACAGTTAACCGTTCTCTTTAAAAAAGACCGGTCAAAAAATCGAGTGACGGCTTTTTGTAAAGGATAATTAACTATTGCCGACATTGACTAAGAACGTACGCAATGGGCTTCACCGATAAATCTCTTGTGGCTGCTACTTAGACTACATTGAAGCTATTAAATTCATGTATCGTAAGCTTGAAAAATATTGAGCCAATAGGCGTTATTTCCCGAATGACATAGCTCACAAATTTGCAAGCCCGTCGTTATTATGAGCAAAGAAGAAGGCTTTTTGTCGTAAACATACAATCGACATAACGGGATCCGTTTGGCTTTTTGCCACCAAGGTTTGTTTAAACGAGCGTAACCTAAACAGAACAGGATAACCATTATTGCGTAAATGTGGAATAAAAATAATAGCTCCTTTCTAGTTTTTAAATACCCATCTCTCCATTTCAATACCGTCCAGTGCGCACTGTCTAGCTAGTTGTTCGTGCATCAACGCGTTATGTAGCGCATTGAACGCATGCAGGTGCAATCTTACACATTACTGGGTACCCTATAGCGTTTACGTAGGTATAGGTAGCCAAGGTTCATTATATATATATATATATATATTGTTCTCGTGCCCTCCATTTACTCTTTTTATCACCCAACCAAAAAATGCATAAGAACTGCATGCAGCATTTTTTCAAAGTGACATTTTCGATGTCAAACATATCTTATTTACATAGATTAAACTCGACTAGAAGCTTGTTATTCACAGAAATCGTAGAACTATACCTTGACAAACAAAAAATAAGCATTTAACTTCAGTAATATTGTATAATAAGATGTATGATGACTGAGGTCGCTTAGCCGTTCACTAGAAAGAATTGTTTTGAATGACCAACGCTCGTAATACATGGTGTCTGGCGTCCTGTAGCGGATCATCCCCTAGTTGTCTCAATATGGTTTGCTAAAAATGATGTCCTGTTTGTCAACGTGTTTTGTCACTTTTGTTGTGCGTGTATGTTTCAGTAATGCTGAGAACGGGATCTCGTCTAGTGGTCAGTGTAACTTTGTCAAGCATTTCCTGTGGACTGATTCCGTGCTTTACATGCAGTAGAACAATGGCTTCAAAGGAGTTTCATTCAACTGTCAAGATTGCGTTGTGCCAAGTTACTTCCACGGTTAAGAAAGAAGAAAATTTCGAAAAATGCTCAAAACTTATTACTGATGCTACGAGTGCAGGCGCAAAGGTGAATTGTTTTGTGTACGGAATTGTGCGCCTAGATTTAGCGTACATTATGATTATCAATGTCGCCCTAACATTTTGCCTAACACATAGCAATTGCCCTCGCCTCTATGCAAACTGCAAATAATGATAATAATAATAATAATAATAATTATTATTATTACAGATGGTGTTTCTCCCGGAGTGTACAGACTTCGTGGGTGAGCGTCGAAGCCAGATTTGGGATTTAGCCGAGCCGTTGGATGGGCCAACAATTTCGGCGTACTGCAAACTAGCTGCCATAAATAAAATTTGGATTTCCCTTGGCTCAATGCATATTCGTCCCAATGCTGGTGACCACAACGTGGAAGGCCTTAGGAGGATACGAAATACACACGTGCTGATTAATAGCAAAGGAACGATAGCTGGCACATACGACAAAGTACATTTGTTCGATGCAGACCTGGAGACATTGAAAATTAAAGAGTCGGAGTTTGCGATTTCTGGCGCGCAGATGACAGCTCCGATAGAGACCCCGATCGGGAATGTGGGTTTGGGTATTTGTTATGATATGCGGTTTCCTGAGTTCGCTCTCAGCCTGGCGAAATCCGGCGCTCATGTACTGACCTATCCATCGGCGTTCACTGTCAGTACTGGCTATGCGCACTGGGAAGCACTTCTAAGGGCACGAGCTATAGAAACCCAATGCTATGTTATAGCGGCAGCACAAGTCGGTCAACACAATTCGAAGCGATTCTCGTATGGACATTCTATCGTAAGTATCCACTAAATACAACTTGAAGATCGTTACGATGCAATCTAGCATTATTTAATATTCAGAACAATGAGATTCTTTCCACATATAAATTCCTTTAGGTTCTTGGAAAAGACACTTGGGGGTCGACTAAAAAGTATAATTTGATGAGAAGCTCAACAGTTAGGTACTAGTCAACGCTAGAACTGTCGATTGAATAACAGTGACACAGACTTGTAATTCTGCTGGCTATATAAAAAATGCCCTATTTCGATGAAAAGCTTGCTTGATAAGGCACGAAGAATGACCATGTGCCGAAAGTTAATAAACTCTACTATTGAAGTTAAAAATACGGTAGGTTACCGGAATGTTGGTTTGTGTTATTCGACAAGCGATTAATATATGGGAAAACTATTTCTTTCATACGATATATCACTTCCATATGTTAAAACCCCCATGTCGACTAAAGAGAGTATCTAGACGGGGCACCGGCTTAAAATAATGCTCTACTAATATATATAACGAAGTTGCGCTTCTTATTTACACCTTAAACCATAAAAGCTTCTCTTCAGGTAATCGATCCGTGGGGAGGCATTGTAGCCCAATCGTCCGACCTAACAAATCAGCTGATATACGCCGAAATTAATTTAGAGTATGTCAAAGCAGTTCGCCTGGGAATGCCCGTAATGCAACACCGTAGGGTCGACCTTTACGGAGAGCCTACGCCAGTTTACAATAACACCGGTTCGTAAAAAATAACTTGTTTGCCTGGCTAAAAATGTAACAAGCTAAATAGTCAAGACGATTGCGTCTCTACAGGCATTGTTATGGTTAAGAAAACTTGTACTGCAATCCAACGTTTGGAACGTACATTCGAGATATTTATATTCTGAGGTTTTACGCTACGTACCTAATTTTATAATTTAAAACTTGCTTGCGTGAACACTTATTTATGGAAATACGAAGCAGCTTTACAGGACACCACAAAAAAGGGCAGACAGGTAACAGGATAATCAGATAGTTAAATAGCCATTCTTTCATGAATAGCCTACACACTGAGCTCCTTTCCTAATGGGTAAAAAGATATAGAGTTACGGGAGGTTAAAGGTATATTACTAAACCATGCATACGGAAACGAACTAATTTAGCGATATTTCGATATAATCAATTATCGAATACCTGGTAGAGCTTAAAATTTAAAGCATGAACCATGATCCCCTTAATAGACCTTGTATGGTGGAGACTAATCATATGTTAAGTGTATGCTTGTTATTTAAATGGCCAAAAGTAACTACAGGTTTAGCTAATTATTGATTATATTAAGTAAGAAGCTATTGAGCCTCGCGAATTCGCATCCTGTACTTTGTGATAGATAAGCTAGTGTCCTACTCATCTCGCCGTCATCTCAATTATTATAACTTAAATGAAATCACGGGTGTAAATGCTCTACAATTTAACTAAAGAATTTTTAAATAGGAATATGAACTCTCTATTTCATGTCATATGCGTTAGGTGGCATTATTAATGAAATATGATATCAGTAAAGCAGTATTAATGATTTTTGTACATAAATTCGATAGGGGACACTCGCAGGACATAAAATGTCTTGCGTTATGCCCTCTCCTCTCGTACTATCGTTTGTAATTAGGCCTGTTAAGTATAAAATGTATACAAGGTAATAACGCTTATAGATTGTTTAAACTGATTATGAAAAATTACGCTATGAAGCGTTTGTTAACGAGCCCTTCATACAATAAACGGACAACATAGTTGGCCTAGTGAAGCTGCAATTGAATAACGTGTGAGTAAATTAGAAGAGCAGAACCACGTATGAAGTGCAAGCCATTAAAGGACCACTGAGCTTCTCATGCGGCTGAAAATAGCCATTAAGGCCGAAAATCGATTTCCCGACAACTTCGAAGATTTGAGCCTATATAAATATTGTGACAGACTAAATGGCAACATATTCCAAGTTTACGTAGTCAAAAGAATTGCTCGTTTAGCGCGAATTGACGTTTCCAGGTGTTGCCACTATCGGCCACAACGGCTGTTCTTTTAGACGTAAAATTCGTGATTTCTGACTGTCTAGTACATCACGGACTGTTTTTGTCGTTTAAATGTTTCAAATTTTTTCACAAATCGAACAATCGGTAGTTTCATTAGGCTAATTATGCTGCTGTAGCTCACATACGGAAAAGGCCATCAAGACTTTGCACGAAGTCTTTGCATATGTCTTTGCAATTTTTGATCGGTATCGCTACTAAAACTAAAGCTAATCGCTAAAGCTGCGAAACGGTCCAGCTGTTTATACTATTGAAGCAGAAAGAACCGACATATAAATAGTTTGCACATATAGTAACTTTCCTGGCTCTTGGGGGACGACAAAGACCAAATAGAATAATACAATGCGACGCTGTGATAATTACTAATGATATAGTTAGTAAATGATACTGCAAATACAATTTTAATAAATATACAGAGTTTGCAAACAATATATTCAATTATAATATTAGAAAACATTTTAAAAAACAGTTATGAGGGACACTAATATGACTGAATACTCGGCTTCTTTTCGGCTTTTGGAAAAGGAACTTTTAACTTGATCGTATACTGTCTAATTCTCGGAACTCGTTGTATACTTTTTCTTCGCAAACGTCATTATTGCCCTTTTTTTATTTTTTTCTGGGTATGCAGGTATTGATTCGCAGGAGGTGTACACGTTTGGTCAAGTGGAGCTTTACAAATCGCAGCTGTTTCACAAGACCGCACTGTCCATGGCCTTCACCAACATAATGCCTATTCTCACCGGACGTACCCTTTTTAAAATCCTGCGATCTCCTCCTATACCAGTGGCGTGGAGATTTAATCACATTAGTTAATCTATCACGTTCTCTAGCTAAAACCATTTACTTTTACGAAGACTGTATTATTATTATTATTATTATTATTATTATTATTATTATTACGGTTATTAATATTAATAATTAATATTAATATTATTGCTACCACTACTCTTGTTCTTTAAAAAAACCATCATTGTACACATCACAGTAGGCAAATGGGTTTGTACACATTATCGAAGATTTATAATAGTGGATGAACAATCGTTTACAATTCTGGTGGAATTTTACTTGAATCGGGATCTACACTTAACCGATCCTAGTTGGTCACATCCTACTGGATAATTTTGATATACATAAATCAGTTGGTTAATATTATGCTGGTCTTTGTTTATACAAAAGGAAATCTTATTTATAAGTGTAGCAAAGCATATTATAACAAAATCAGTATATCAGATCTAAACGTTTACGTATACGAAGCCGACCCGTCCCGTTGGTACTGTCTGTCATGCGGCATGTGATTGTTGAGGCTTTTATGTAACTTGCGTTATGTGTAGTTCGATTCATTTATGCTGTTCAAAATGGAAAGCTAAGAACATCACGCTTCTATTAAGCGATTTGGTTATAACATTCAATAATAGAGGCCCGCGAACTTGATGCCTTTAATCTTATATTTGACTTGTACTTCAGCTTAGTTACTCCAATGATTATGAAATATTGATAGACATCACAATAAATGCATGGCAGTTGTCCTTAACGTGGGCTAATTGGCGGTTATACAGATGTTCTGGTCTCGCCGCTACGTAAAGCTATTCGACTCATAGATTTGACCAATGAAGAGAGGATCGATTTATTCCGTCTAGTGAGGCAGGTACAGGCAGCCATCGAGGCAGAGTATAACGCCACTTCCTCGACCATCAATATACAGGTATAACACTACCCAAGATCTGAGATACATTTAAAAGCTTTACATGCACACACATATGCATACTTGGTACACTACAACGCCACCCGAGAACTGACCTTTTCGGTGGCGCACATGGAGTAAGGTTTTATCAATGGGTTATTGTAATACTGTAGGTATTAAGAAATTTTAGATAGTTGAAGCTATCATCTATGAACCAGAACGCAATTACCTTCTGAACGTGCCCACTTTTTATACTTGTAATGACTTCACTCAGACGTGTTGGTGGCACCTTTGAGGAGAAGTGCTATTCGACTAGCAGATATTACCTCAGGGGAAATTGCGGATCTGTTCGATCTTGTCGTGAAAGTTCAGAAGGCTGTGGAAACCGAGTACCAAGCGAACGATTCAACAATTTCAATTCAGGTACATTACACGTACATATATGTATGCTTAAGTGGTCACAACAGAACTGCTGTAAAGTGTAGACATCTATTTTTTATCTTTGATGTTATGCATTTTATTCAAAAGACTCCTAATTACTGAATCGGTTCGTATAAGGGTAAAATACGATTTGCATCAATTATTCTGGACATAAGCATAAGTGTGTATTTTTACACGATCTAGATGGATCTTCATATGCACCAGTTACGGTATTATATCCTCGTAGAGGTGTGTTAATAGAACTTGACCTTTCACTGATACTATTATTTTAAAGTTGCTTAAATTCTTGGGGTTCTATTTAGAGTATAATTATCCCAGGAGGTATACTCTCACGTATTTGACATTTTATTTGGGGCTTTTCTAAATCGAATTGTTAAATTATAAAAATCTAATTTGAACCTATTGAAGTCTATCTCATACCTCTTCAGTTATTTTAGTAGCACTCAGTCAACAGAGTATATCTGTCGATATATTCCTTTGCGATTTCCGTATCTGAACTGATTTCTACTAAAATTGATTCTGAAAGTTGACCTGAAAAAGTTCGTTACTTAAGGCTTCTCCCTCTATCCTGGAGAAACCTATCACCAATCATTTGGGTTGACAGGAAATTCAACTGTATCATCGTATGCCCAGCTCAAACACTTTTTATAGGTTTAGATACTCCTGCTGTCACATAACCGATACTTTAATACATTGCTTCAATAGTATAGTCTTGAAACCACCATCTTAATGAATTTTCAACATATTTCGATAGTTACAAACACCGTTAAAAACTCTCCGGTGGCTAATTAGTTGGTTTTACGGGTGGTCTACTTTACCGACATGAACTGGTAATAATACTAGGGACAGCCGTTCGAGCGGATTCCCTAACAATTATTTGGACGCGTTGGTGTGTCAACGTATCAGTAATTTCTCCATGTTATGACAAAGCGTAATGCATTGATCTTGTTGACCAATAATGTTCTAATAATATTAAAAACCTGTTAGATGCATTTTCAGATATGGATTTAGGCTTTCGTGGTGTTTTAATAAATAAAAATGAGCTAAAAGATTCGCCAGTGTGAAAACAATATTGTGCCGCCACGGAGCAGAGGGCCAGTTAAAATGACACCCCTAGTTAAGCGGCTTTTTGAAAGGCGGTTGAGAAGTTAAGGTTTCTGGCGGGCAATGGCTCTTGGATATTGCGGTATATGCAGATATTTCTCGACGTTGTCTCGGCACTTCACCCTTTTGTTCTGACCCTTTACAAACGTTGACTATGCCAGGTGTAATATCCCTACTGGCTCTCTATATTATATAGTGACTGGTACAAACCATATGAACAATCTCTATAATGTGGTGAACAGTATACTCCATGTTATCCTCTCTTTAGAAATCGGGTAATCCAGATTGTCTTAGTGGTAGACGGGCGTTCGATAGGCCGAGATATATCGCATGGTAGTATCATCCTCCAAATGATGAGACAGATGTTTCTCGTAAAATGATTCTCGATAGTGCTAACGAGTGGATTCGTTTGGTTTCTGATAATAGGACGGTGCGTTAGCTGGACGGAGCATCGATCATCTGCACGTGCATATTCTCCCGCGTCATAAAGGAGACTTTAAACGTGATAACGATGTCTACGTTGAAGTATGTATAGCTCATAGAGATTATGAGTCGTTAAGACTTGCTTTTTTCCACATTTGTTGGTTGATGTTAAAAAACGTAGCTAAGTAGCAAGATAAGTAAAATTATCTAATTAAAAAGCTAGAAGAATCGAAAAATACAACTATCGTGCGGCTCATGTAGTCATATTACACTTCATCTAGAGTGATTCAATCAATAAATCTTGCAAAAGCCCTCTAAATGACCTTAAGTAACGCTAATTGAGCTTCCTTACGATCTACTATGAAAAAGCTCGTACTGGGCTGTGAGGAACAGCTTCCTTACGCTCTACTATGAAAAAGCTCATACTGGGCTGTGAGGAACAGTACTATAGCTTTATAGGTCTTGTGTTACGACACATACTAATCATTATTATTTCTTTATCATATGTTAACATCTTTCATTTTCATTGTCTTTTTACATAAAAATAGAATAATAATAATACAATACTTTATTAATACTAAATGTCAATTAATTCGTTCCAGTGCTTCTCAGGTTGTTGATTTATTTAATATTGCAGCTTCAAGACCACAAATCGAAGAAGCGCGTGCGAAGCCAGGAGGAGATGGCTGAAGAGGCCCTGAGATTGAGAAAATATTTTCCGTGATTGCTCGGGGAAGCGCGGTCACAAATTTGAGAGAAGTAGATAGTCGACCAAGCCATTGTCGTCATTACTAATATCAAGAGTAAATTCTCTTATTACTGTTGCAGCAAAATATGACTTTCACCTACGTCACTACGATATATGAATTTTATAGCCCCCACACATCTATGAATTATGAAAGTAAACTGAACACAAGAGTACAAAAAGAAGGGATCCATTAGATATTGCGCTTTCGAAGATCACTGTTGGCTGGTCTACATGTCTTTAATGAAGATAAGGTAAAACGAAAAAATAAAGTATTATTTGCCGAAAAAGTCCGTGGATTTGATGTCCGAAATAATATAAAACTGATTCACAATAAAGATGCGTAAGACTGTTAAATTAATGCAGACTGCGTGGGTATTTAATATATAGGCATTTATAAATGAAACACTACGTTTCATTGTACAGTCATTTACAATATAGTATTTTAAACACTGGACCCAATAGCCACTGTCGGGTAGAATTATTGTTATGATTTAACATTTTATGATCTGTTTATATATCAAAGGACATTTGCATGATAGTTGTGTACAGTAAATACAACAGCAGTCGATAGAATGTTCGTTGGCATAAATCTGAAGCTGGAATAATGATAGAAAAAGCTGAATACAAGCCGATCCAAAGCCAAATGTCTTAACGTTTAGCAATGTAGACAACTTTTCGGCCATTTTGTGTATAACTTGTAATTTTCATAAGGCTATTGTAGTGATAATCTAGAAAATCTATTTAAGGAAATTACAGGAGCGATCGAAATTTTGTGGTAGTTGTCAGGAGGTCATGCCTTAAATAATAATCTCATTATTATTATATTAAAGATAATTGCATCGTTGCCAACACATTTTCATTGCTTTATTCTTACAAATTAACCTAATAAATCAACGTAAAATTTACAATGTAGCTAAATGTCTTCAATAATAATAAAATTTAACACTAACAAAAACGCTAACAATAAAATTTAAAAAAGAGCGCTATCATCCGCAACATAATACACCAATTTCTGTCGCTAGAATAACTTATTTTCTCTAAAACGACCGGATCATTTTCGTATTGTAACGTACTTGTCTACACACATAATTATTGAGTGTATTGGACATACGTATCAACTTGGTTCTAATATGAATGACATGAAAATTGTAGCTGAGGGTTAATCTTAACAAAACAGCTAAGTGGAAGCACGTGTTTCTCCTAAATCCAAGCGACAAATTTGGACGTTTCCTTTAGGTGCCTCAGTTTAACGAAACGATTTTTCGTGCGATCGCTCTGTATCATGTCTTGCGTGCAAGTGATGGTCCGTAGTTTTAACACGAGTATCAGGCGACGCTGCAGAGGGGTGAGGATAAAAAGGGGTGAGTCTTTTTCTCTTCATAGCATTCTCATCTCCAGCATTCAAAAGAACCAGAAAAGCTTTGTGTGGTTGCCGAAGGCTACCCAGTCTTATATAAGGGACGACAAGAGGACAAGCCTCGGAAGTGGGAAGAGAGCGGAATAACGGACCGATGTAAAAAACAGGGGATTGCGGTAGCCACTAACGAAGCGGACGGGCAATATGTAACTCTTCGCATAGGGAGGAAAGGGGCGAAGAGGCAGATGACAGAACCCCGAGAAAAGGAGACGCGGTAAAGACGGCATAGGTACTGCCCGCGAGGGCCTGTTTGCGGAGGCAACACTGTAATTGGAGAGGAGTTTCATAGAATTAGATTTTTTAGCTGAACCACAGATCATCAAATTAAAAAGAGAATGATTGGCGAGGAACCGAGCGAGGACAAGACAAAACAAGAGACACAAGCAACCTATCTAAATGTAGCAACGTGGCTAAGGGAGATGAGACGAAAAACGCAAAATGGCAAAGCGGTTTGAAGAAGCAAGTGTCCCACTTGCTATGAAAGGTAATCGATTGCGAAATTAGGGAGCTGGAGGAAACAATAAAGTAGGTGGGGGACTTGAGACAGTAAATTGACTTCTTAAGCAGGGACTGGCCTGGGGCAGTTTTCAAGCATATCGAGTTTGAGATGAACGACACGACCAGCCCAAAGGAGCGGCGCGCGATAGTGACATCGAAAGGGAGAACGGAAAGCTGTGTAAACAACTTTCTTCTCAGAGACGTTAAGGGACCCTGAGAGCTAATGACTCCATAGAAGTCATTGCCGGATTTTGCAATAGTCTGAGATCCTCTTTACGGTTGCTCGTGGTACGAGTATAGACAACGCGGAACAAACTGTAGGCTCTCAAACGGTGAAGTCTCCTCACATAGTAGTCATCAAAGCCCTAAAGCTCAGGCAGGGCAAAGCTACGTCTCTTGTGCAGTCATCGAGGGGAAGGGGTTACTGGTAATTAAAAGGGCACGGGAGTACTGTTGCAGCAAGGGCAGAGTCGCGCGGGGGAGATTAGAAGTTTGCTCGGTCCCTTTGTGCATCCCATACGTGTTACGACCGGAAAGACATGTAGGTGCACGGGTTCGATCCCCGCAATTGCATATTTATATTTACGGGCTGCCTCTTACGGAGTAATGCAAAAAAAAAACTACCGTGGGGGCTAAATACCTGCAGATAATCGGATTCGGAAACGTTTTTTGTTAGCAATTTACACCAAGTCGTCAAGGGGAACCGGCTAAGAAAAAGTTGATAAGGAGCACTCCATTTGGGCGCTTCTTATCAACTTTTTCTCAATGGTCAAAATAAGATAAGGGTGTGCAGAACCTTCGCGGAGGCACCCGGAGCCTGAGGGTTCATGTTAATTTAGATGGAGTAAGCTTGGATGCATCAGTAAGGAGGCGAACCCGGTATACTCTTCAACCACCGTTATTTTCTAGGGGGTCAATTCTTTGTTGGACGATAGCGGCATACAAAAAACAATCCGGGGGCCGCTTGCTCTGTCTGGAGACGTCATGCTTAAGGCGATCAAGCCAACGCGTACCAAGGCGGAAGTTTGACGATCACTGCTGGTGGACCCCCGGGCAGGCCTTGAAGTTGAGAATTATTCGCCCAGAATATAAGGGAATGCCAAGCTAAGCATACGCTGTGCTGGGCCCGTGACACGGAAGGCCACAGTGCAGGCAGCATGGCGTGGCCTATAGGAAGCTATGTAGAAGCGCATGGACAGCAAATGGATAGGGGCAGATAAAGAGCAGAAGAAGCTACAGAGGTAGGGATCTCCCGGGGAACAAAAGAGACGGAAAGAAAAATAAACGAAGCGGGGACCTATTAAAAAGGAAAATAAGACCGCGGGGATCACGGAATCAGAGCATGAACTGGGAACAGAGTGGACAACCGCGGGAGGAGGGGCTCGAAGCCAGGATAGGGGCCTACATGCTAATCCATGATCAGGCGAATTCTAACAGGCGGAAAAGAACACATTACTTTCTAAGGAAAACCGTGGACTGGAGGGGTGTCGGCCTAACCTTTCTCTCTGAGCCAATAAGAAGATAACGAGAAAAAGAAAACGGGATGGGTAACAGGCGGGGAAGCAGACACAACGGTATGGTGAACGGGCATAACAGCGCTTAGAAAATTTGGCTCAGCAGAGTGGTTTCTATGGATTGACTCCGATGGGGTGGCTGTTTTTGATAGTTACTATTTTTCGTTAAATAGGAGTTATCACATTCTAAGGGCTTCTAGACGGATTGGGAGAGAGTCAATAAACGAGTGTACAAAGGAATAGGGTACTATAATAGGTCTCAAAACGAAAAGAGAAGATTTAGAAAGGAGTAATTCGATAGAAATAAGGTGGCTGGAGTAATTGGTGTGACAAGGCGAGGAAATAGGTCGAGAGAAGGCGCCGAGGGAGTACGAGTGGAAGCCGGCCAGGTCCTCAAATCTTTGATGCATTCATCCAGGTACCGCAAAACCCCTGCCCGGACGTGGCGGTAGCTGGCTGTAGTTAAAAAAGACACGTGGATGGAGGAAGAGAAGTAAAAAGGAGACACAAAGGCTCCTCTGCCATAGCCTAAAAGTAATGCTAATCCAGCAGTGGTCTAAACTATCACCCATTCAGTTTGCCCCACCATTTGGTGCCGTACTTTGGGTGTCCGCTTAGTAAAATAGCTATTCTAGTCTAAACGACACTTTTTCGACTTTTATCAATTGAGTGCAACGCATGCGCACAGGCTTTGATCGATTATAAAACAAAGAGCATCGTCGTGGGCAGTGAACGCTGTAGGCTTCCTTCTTTCACCAGAAAACTGCAATTAAATGTCGAAGAGGACGCACAGAGCTTCTACAGTTGCAGCTTCTTCAACAAAGTTACGCATCAATTCGTACGGGTCATTCAAATGCATCTAAGCATTGACTGTGTATCGGTATAGGGAAGACCTTCGTGTTCAACGCTTGCAGGAACAGCCGTGAGTGAAGATTTCAAGACTTTTCGAGATTGACTTTAGGTATAATTATCTTTGCTTAATTAGTAATCCCATAGGTGGAGTAGCACTATAGAGGATGGTTCAATTATTCGCTCTATAAATTTTCTTTTGAGGTATGAAGAAGTAGCCTTGTAAAACAGACAAGCAGTAACAAATCGATCAAATCGAGCCTCAATAGCATTCCTTTAATAATTTCTCCTTTGATGACTACTCTTCGGTCTTTCCAATGACAATTCAAGTTTGTCTTACGCTAGGTTGCTAGGTTGCCTCGGTAGGCCAGATAGGTTGCCCACACAATTTAATTGATAATGTTATATACCTGCTCGTAGTTATAAGTGAATTCATGTGTATACGGACACGAACCGAAAACAATTTTTGGCAGTAATGAGAGGTGAATCAAAAGTCCTAACAAATTATGATTCTTAGCTACTTTATAATGTTTATAATACCTAGAATACTTGGTTCCTGTGGCAACATCGTCAATCAATGCTACCTACATGTGTAATTCGTAATACACCGCCAGATCTATTTCACACAGGTAAGTTTCATAGTGGTACTTTCGAGAACTTTTTGGTATGCTTTTTACATTTAGTGTGTTTGCTAATCTGTGTACAGTTTTGCGTGCATAGCTAATCTTTTTCATTCTATGCGAGTGAGTTGGCCAACTTCGAAAGGGACAATGCAATGTAATTATAGAATGGTTAGGATAGTTATATTTTCTAATGTAATAAATACTCGCGTAAGGTTTTATTTTTTCATGCCAGAATGAGTATCTGCTGTAATTACTTATTAGTGCAAATATTGTCTATGCTTAAGTATATTTAATTCTAGAAATATTTAAAGACTAACGAATTCAAACTGTTGATGCATACTGTTCCACATCTTACAGGCTTTGTGGTTCATTCGATCTGTTAGGTAGGTTGGCTTTTTAGTCGTCTGTACGGAAGAGTTCTTCAACTGCTTTCGAGCAAAATTGCATACCTGACAGATGGGAGACCACTGGCCTCGCGCAGAGTATTTCTTCTTCCAGGCAAAGTACTTTTCGTAGTAGGTTAGGTTCTGAGAAATTGCCTGCAGCTTCAAGGCAAGCAAACGTGGTTCTATGTTTGAAGCATCAACAAATAATGACTGATGATTCTCAAGAGATGAATACCTAGCACCAGACAGTACAACTGGTATGATTGGATACTGAAGTGTCCGATAGAGTTTTTCGGTGATATAGTCTGGGCATAGGGAATTCTCGAATGCTAGATAGAACATATATTTTTTGCTGATATCGCCCATACATGAATCAGCCGAGTGTTTTGAGCACACGTTGTTTCCGCAAGAACCGTAGACATCAACTGGAAAAAATTTCCTCAACTCTCCAACATAGTCTTCTCTTCGACTCTCTGTCCAGCAATCACTAGCCAACCAAGCGGCGCCTTTTTGCATACGAAAACGTCTCTTTAACTCTTCTTTATTTTCGCCCACGATCTCAGGGTCGTTTTTAGTGATGTATCCATACGGTGCGAAAATGTCAGCTGTCCGTCTGTAACTCATCTCCAGGTCAAACAGCGTTCCTCCTTGTTCGTAGACGTGCCTGGGCGACCTGCTAGGTGACTCCTGGTTCCATAGAATCCATGGTTGACCTACGTATTTCTGTGAAGCAGATACCATGTTTAGAAGATTTAAGTCTAGTGTATGACTGAAAGAGAAGTGGCTGAATTGTTGATAGGAAGGTCGAGTTAATTAAGCGGATTAAAAGTGGAAATCAAGAGTACTAGATGGTACAAATTCGGTTCCTGGTTGAGTCCACAATATGAGAATAATCTAGCTGTTCAGCACCATGCAAAGTTCAGAATAAACATATATCGACTCTCAGATTGCGTTTACCTTTTTTGGCATATCTAAAAATGAGACATCTCTTGCGTGAAATATAATAGCGGCTGCTTCGTGAGCGACACCCCGATCCGAAGTGACATCGCAGGGAATGCTTGAACCAAAGCAATTCATGTCGGCAAGATCCTCCTGCTTCAAGTAGGTATTCCACACGGGCGTCCAGAGGAGAAGTATCGGTCGTAACTGGTTGCCACGGATCCTATTCAGAACCTATAGACATCCATGAATTAACTGTATGTTGTTTAGATGGTTAGTAAGCTTCAGTAACAAATCTGCATGTCGCCTCCTACTCCATAAAAATACCGTAAGAATCTATTTCAATTTAATGTAGAACTGGGTTTCGTAGGTATGCAGGGAAGCGCTTTACAGCAAGGTTTGTGGATAACGTAATGTTTATATGCAATTCGTCTAAACATATAGTAGGTATACACATTTTACAAGAAGGTCAGCTATATGGTGTTCAAGCTTCGCCTGTACAGTAGTTCCACACGGGACGTGTGCGTTTTTCTAAGTGATTGATAACGCACAGCTCATGTATCATAAGATATAAGGTATATAAAATTTTGGCCAAATGGTTGGCATTTGAAGAAAATTGGCGTTTCATACCTCAGTAGAGTCTTCCTTAATAACGGCGGGAGCTGTAGCGCTGAAGAAAGTCAGTATAAGACGCATAAAAAGGAGTATTGATATGAGAAGCCAAAGAAGCCGATGTAAACTGTAGCGCCTACGGGACATTTTCTGTAATAAAATAATTAGTATTACAAATTAGTTTTGTTCTATTCCCCTCTAGACAAATCTTTTTCAGGTAGCTAGGTTATAATCGCTGGGCTTTACATCATACGCATTCTTCCTTTTTTATAATAGGAATTACCTGTGGTGGACACGAATGGTAATAAACACTTATAAAATTTTAATACTAACGAAGATAAAAACTGATTAAGAACGATGATGTGAAAGTTATACCGACAAAGGAAGAAGCGTTGTATTCTACAACCCATAAAGCCATCCTCGATTTTGTCTTTAGTATCAAAGATAATAAACATTTCCAGATTGAAATTAATACGCGCGATCTGATTAATATTAAAAAAAAATTACATTAACGAGTTTTACAGAGAAATGTTACATTTTGATTTCCGATCGCATTGACACTAGGCGTTCGTTTTCTCACGCCTCCGACGTGTACATCTCAACGACTCCCGGTAAAATCGTAGCAACAGAGAACCAAGGCTCGTTATGATTCGCCTCTCCACAGAATTCCATGAATCTACGCTTGAATATACACTGTAGTAGGATGTGGTGATATCGAATTTGCTAAATAGTAGAAATCGTTATATCGCTGAAAGCAATAATGAAACGCGGTTTAAGTTTCATCGTTAATTATTCACCACCTGATATTATTTTCACAGTCTATTTTTTGCGCGATTTCTACTTTTTGAGGAAATAAATGTGTCACCTCCTTTACAGCCAGGTTTATCTAATTCGGTATTTACAATTTAGCAATGTGCACCCAGTGTTTTTGGTAAAACTTCTGTATGTGTGGAACTTGTATTTTTCTAAAGAACCGTGTCAGATAACAGAATCAACGGGAGGCTTAAACTTCTTTCAGCGAAACAAGGCGCTAGCTTGTGAAAAATATCGCACCCGTTAAGCGGCATTTCTCTATGAAACCTGTATTATTGTATAGCTCTCCTATAGATCTTTTTTTTGAAGAAATCTTATTTCTGACGAATGAAATACTTCCAGGTTCGCGTTTGCGTATCATTCTAACTTTTGGTAGAAAGCTGTTTGGCCTTTGATATACTACGTGGTACCCAAAACAGATCTGTAATTTTCTGGCAATTTTTGACTTTTAAAACCATTTTAGTAGTATTGAAAAATATGTGGATAAAGTCACACTAGGTTCACTAAAATTCTTCGAGCTAACTGGTCTCCTATTATTTTACAAAGAATGAACTAGAAACCCAATTTTACTTCGATTGGGCGAGCGTTTCAATAGTTAAACATAACAAACATGAATAGGAACAAATATTTGACGACGGTTTTAGTCTAAAAAGTATTTTACGAATGAAGTGTGACTACCAGGAAAGTGATTGCGAAATATAACAAATGTGCGAATGTATTATATTTACAGCTGTGTATCGCCGGTGATAATAATGGTAGCATTTTCCAGCTACGTTTGACAAAATGATGCCTTGGAGTTACGATTGTAGTTGAGGGCAGATATTTCAAAGAACCATTTTAATCTGTAAAAAAGAAAATTTATAAGACTACGCATTTGCATAGCGCACAAGAAAATATTTGTCTATAGTCTGGTTAGATATTCATGAGTTGCCTTTACTGCAACAGTACACCTACTTGATTGTTATATTTTATTTTTTTGATATACTGGCCTCTGCTGTGGTCTTTGCATGGTTTTTGCTGCGAACGGAACCGCAATTTAAAAAAAAGATTATATTCCACTTAACAATGTCGCTATTTGTGCAACACGCAAATATAGGATATTGTCTGTTCTCATAATGAGTTGAGCCAGTACAGTATTGTGGTTCTATTTACTGCTCGAGTTGCAGCCTATACTTATGTTTTTATCATTCCGTAATGAATAAACAGTACCTTGCATCTCGAGTGTGTCACAGCCAATGAAACAGAAGCTCTATTTTGAAGTACTTTTCCATATTATTTAAACTGAATTAAAAATGAAAAATATGCATATTCGGTAAATAACTTTGGTTTTCGTTGCATATCAAATATTAAGAGGGTTACGAAAAAATAAAAGGCGCTTTTATTTCCGATTTGTTCAAGTTTTGTAAGTTGTATTCAAATATGTTAATATTTAACCCTCTTATTCATGGCAACTAGCCCATGTTATCAAGATCTCAGCATCCGATATTCAATACCGCTGAAAATTGCAGCAAACTACTTCTCGTGAACCTTGAATAGTAGGAAAAATTTCAGAGCTATTTGTCAACATTTTTAGCTGCCATGGCGGCCCGTGTTTATAGAGTGAATAATAAATACAAAATATTTGAATGCCTGATTTAATTTGGTAGAAAAAAATTTATATTGTTGCTCTCAATCTATGACTATAACTGGATAACAACTACATTCAGTTTATAAAAAATTACCATTTTATTAAAGATGGCTATTGCATATTTACTGAACATTCAAAAGACTGTTAAGTGTAAAAAAAACGAAGGCTTTAACGTCAAGAAACCTCGTTGGACGAACATTCAGCGAAAATTAAGGGCCACAATTTTATTCTACCCTGTTATTGACAACTACCACTACTCCTTACAAATCTCCATGTTTCAACCGCGTTAAAATTTTAAGCAGAAAACAAACGACCCATACTACGTAGTTTTCAACGGGATCAGGTCAGTCAAAAGACTATACCTAGCTTTGTAATGTAACTACTGTTGACTGGAAGTCTCATATAATTTAACCACGTCCTGTAGTTATTAGAAATTAAAAAGGTTATAATCGGTCGTTAAGTCTGGTTTAGAAAATCATAAATCGCTAAAGCTTACAAGTTATACCACAAATAAATAAACTCGAACTTGATGGCAGGCGTTATCCACAAGATATTACGGTGTAGTTGTGCTACAGTGTAGTGTGAAAAATGAGTTAGCGAGAAATACTCGATAAAGCGGTGGCGAGTTGACCGTGTGTACGTTTATGTGAATTACCCTAATGCGAAATGAGACGGATCACCCAGTATACTTCGTGTTCTACGTCAATAATAAATATAATCTAAAGAAAGCAATATGCGTTTTCCATTACAATTTTTAACGACAAAAACACAAATACCACACTTAACACCTTATTTCGTCCGATATTAAAAACCACCTCCGCTCTTCGTATAGGGCAGTCAGCTATTAGTTGCTCGATCTGTGTACTCGTAGTCCGTAAAGTCTCAGTTCGACAGCTGACTATAATTCAAAACTGCGTAGACTACATGGTCATTACTCGAGCGAGTATCGGACTAAAATAGCGGTATAATATTGCATGAAACATTACTTGCATTTTACGATCGTTCATATTTACTACATTCAAAGAATAAACTACTGGACTACCCTTTAACAACCATACGTTGTAACAGCCAGCCACTACGATTAGTTCATACTTTTCTAACTTACATGAACCTTCGCCGAAGATGATTACTGACGCTACCTGGAAAAAGTTCTAGAACAACCGTAGACGAGAAGCGATTTCTATCTTTTATGCTAGCTAGATAGCTATCACAAGAATAGAAAGTTTTGAGTGACATACTTCCAACTTCCATAAAAACATCGTAAACAACGCGCAGTTCGCCAAAAACCGGGAAAAGTCAACTTGTGTTGCTAAACCAAATTTTCAAAAAGTTCTTCTTATACTATCCTCTTATTCGTATACTATCTTTCAGGAATTGTATCGAGCACAGGCGTATCAAATACATCCTGCAGCTATGATAATGTATGATTCATGAAAACGGAATGCTTTTTTCACGCGTATAAATATTGAAGAGTTCGATACAAATAGGTGTGGTTATGCAATGATAGACCAATTACTTTAATACACTAGCGTGTAGTTGATTGAATGTAAATTGAATTTTTCGCCCGCGTTGCATACACACGAATATGAAGCAGGTGCGCCGTGCCATCATGAGGCTATTATTTTCACCCCTTTTCGATAGGCTCGGTGGAAGCGGTTGGGCCCAGTATTGGGCTTAATTGAGAACAATGGTGTTAGATTCTACGTCGAGCTCGGTGGCTTGGTGCATTCGTGTGCGCCTTGCGAGCCGAGGAGATAGGCACGAAATCGATCCTCGTCATAAAAAAAGTATTAGATTCTACGGGCTTCACTGATGCGAAAATTTTCTCCTCAGTTTAGCGTACAAGAACAAATTCGGCATTGTTGTGGTCGTTGTTGTATATTAATTAATTACGAATTAATAAAACACAGCCATGTGAAATCTCTGCACGGCAAGTTTAGCCACAGACTTAGTTTTAAGTAATATTAACATTGGCTCCAAATAGGCTCCACAACGGGAAATCAAGGGTATTTAAGAATATTGCTTAACCCAAAAGAAATATATAGGACATGTGAGGTCAGATGTGATCGAGCTCATTCGGACAGAGTTTTCTTCATAGGAAGGCTCGATCTAATAGGAGAACCTCTTTAATGACAGTAATTCGACACCAATTTCTTCAAACATATTTTAAGTTTTCGCCAAACTAATCATTGCTAGGTATGCCTAAAATATTGGCTCAATCCTCCAAAGGTCAAGGTGTTGCCATTGCTCTAGCCTACTTTCGTAATCGAGGTACTTGATGAGCGAAGTAAGACTAGAATATTCACCTAAAGTCAGAATTTTCGGCCAAGCCCGTTACGGTTGTCACTATCTTCACACTAAGCACACAATGGATAGTAGATAAAGACCTGATAATCTAACAAATAGCAGTAACAAATACATCACTGACCGTTTTGGTTTGCTGCCTTCCTATATGCTATATTTGCTGTAAGTTATTCCTATATGTGCGCATTTATGTGACTACGCGAAAGAAAATTCGCATCGGATAGATAAAATGCGGACACAGCACAAAGATACTAAAAATTGAAAACGTTTCATACTGAGTATTACCGCGTTGTAGTATCTTGCCAAATTCATTCATACTTCGAATGTTAGTCAGTATTGGCTGCATACGCAAGGAAATTCTAGTTCTACTGATTTGCACAGAAAGTTTCAGCTTACTAGCTAGTTAGTGGTTGAAATAAACTTCTTTAAAGAACTGGTTCATTGCTTGTATGCGTTGTGCTTCAAACGGTTTGCTAACTACTCATTTCTAATTGATAAGCGCGGTGGAATCTTCAACTTTCGTCAAATAACCTCTTGAGCTTGGTAGATAAGATGCACTTGAAAGTGTGCTAAATAACTCGTTTTCCAAGCAAAGTGTGCAACGTATTACAAGCAAAATAGAACATATTCTTCTGGCTGAAGATACCCATAGAAGAGCAGTTGAACGTCTTCAGAGATAAACGTTCATCACAATCTCCGTACATGTCAATCGTAAAATATTCTCCAAGTTCTTGTTGTCTTTCCGTCAAGCATCTGTTTATGAGCCAAACCGCGCCGGCTTAGCTATAGAAACGAATTTTCATTTCTTTCGTGCCGACAGCTATGGCAGATTCATGTTCGACAGTGTATCCGCAGGGCGCAACGGTATCCGCGGTCTGTCTATGACACATTTTCATATCGAACAAACCTTAGCCTCCACTGGGATATTGTGTGGCGCCTTTCAGTTCCAAAATATTCAGGGCTAACCAGTGTGCTCCTGCAAAATGTAAATTAGCTGGTGAAAGACAAAAGCGCAGAGATAGCTAAAGAAAACACCTAGCGAAACCTCGGAAGCGAAAGCATGTGGACACGGAAACGTGACTTAGCTGTATGTGCAATATACCACACAAAAAAGGGTTAGTGAATATTTTATAGCAGTATGATGAGATGAGATGAGAATGTGTAGTATAGCTTAAAAAATCTGACTTTATAGTTAGTCGCAATTTGTTGCTGACAAATGTTCATTTATGCAGGTGCATCAACTAATTCTATTGAGTCGGTTTCCAAAGTAAACGTCACTAGCGTGGAAAATTAGGGCGGCCGCTTCGGACAAGTCGTGTGGATCATCGAATACCTTGCAGACGACTCTGGAGCTGAAGCACATCAATTCATTGATGTCTTTCTGCTACTCGATCATTTCGTCCCGCGCAAGTCTTCCACATTACGACCTCCGGGTACAAGCGGTCGGCTTTGACCTAGGCTAATACCTACAAAGAACGTCTGTCTAAATGTGCGCAGTCATAAGCAACTTTACCTACAATTCTCCTCCATTTCATGATGTCTTTGTCACCCTCTTCTTTCCGGTAGATTTTGAGTAGCCTTTCGCAAGGCCACTGAAAGGCACCGTAGCTTAATCACCTTTCTTATGCAACGGAACTATGTGGACGTTGCATCGGTGTTAGCCTTGCTTAATCGAGTGCCAAAAAGTGTGGAAGTGGGTTTTCAAGTAAACTCACGCCAAAGACAGAATTGATTTCGTGTGAGAATTGAGTGTTTGAAATTTCACTAGTTACAAATCCATTTTTGTATAATCCGTTTGTCTTAACATGTGTAGCGAACGAGAGTAAAAAGAAATTGGTCGTAAGATGGACTCCATAAATGTAAGTGTGCAACGGCGGCGGTCACTGTACATCTACGTGTCTCTTCCGGTCGCAAGACGCACGCGAAAAAACTAAGTATTTACTTTAATTCATCAATAGTAACTCTCTTAGGCAATTTGTAAAATAAGCACAAAGCTAAAAAAGAGAAACTATGCTTAGCACGTAAGCAAGCCTCTGCTGCGTGTGCTTTTCTGAAGTCAGAGCAGAGCCTTATCGGATACCATTTTCAGTGAATATTGAATACATACTATATTTCGCCACCATGCGTAAGCTCAGTTTACACAACGCAGCATTCAGGCGTAATAAGCAATTGCTCAACTAAAATGCTCATATGGCGGATACGTTGAACTAAAAATGCATTCCACGCTTACGAAAGACGCGAAGTGACCTTAAGCCTAATGAAAAGTAAAGCTTAGCCTCACATTGGTTTCTGCCGTCCTTTTTCCTTTTTTTACAATTTGCGACATTGAATGTACTCAAAAATTTACGGAAGCTTTGACGCCAGGTGAATTTAAAAAGTGTTGTGAAATGTATCATGCGTGAATGATAACGCATATCAGTGATTATGTCTTGAAAATGGCATACCAGAAAACTAAATAGTCAACATAGCCTTCAAGATGTCCTCGATTACAAAATATCCAGTTCTTATTCATTTAAAGACCAAAAGGAACGCCTTTTGTATTAATTGCTGATACAACCTATCGTTAAAGCCAGTCTTATTAAAAATATTGGATGTACAGCCATGTCGTAATGTATTCACTAAAATGTCTTAAAACGAACAATCAACTACTTTTTTAACTAAGTAAACGAAACATTTTAATAAAAGTTTTGTTATTTGGTGAAATAATTACTAAGACGATCATATACTCACTTTTGTTCGTGCTTACAATTATCAAGATATTCAAATCGAGCCGATTTAGGGGTATAGCTTAGTTTGACCAAAATATAATTGAATTTTAACAGCTTAACTATACATTAAGAAAATCTAGTAGGCTTTTCATTTGAAAGAAAGAAAATATTTGAATGTTACCTCCAAATGATGCTTTAGTTATCTTTTACGCATCGCTAAGACCATATGTGAGAACTCCTAAGAGCAAAAAAGCCGTTTTGGGTGTGAGATTAACGCTCTTGATAACAAATGCGCACCGTAATAATTTCATGATTTCTTTAGACAACTCGTACAAGTAATTTTTAGTGAAAAGAAGTGTGTAAATAAAACACATTTGTCGATGCTAATGTCGTAGATTTAACTTGACATTCGGCCACGTGGCCAATCGTTTTATAGGAGAAAGGGGATTGTTAGCTTGCAATAAACTTAGAGTTTGCATCTATCGCCTTTGATAAATATCATATTAAACATTCTGGACATAGAGCCGGCCCTACTCAGTCCTTAGAGGTCTAATCATACTTAGTTTTCTCTGTTTTTATTACAGTTTGTAGTTGTTTACGTTACGCCTGTATAGCAACATTATCAATATAAAAAGCTAAGTGGAATGGAGTGCATGACCGTTTTATATTGTGCATCAATACAATCTCGTTCACAATTTTCCTGAGCATAAACAACTGTTTAAAAATAAGTAATGAAGATTTTGTTAAGAAACAGTGTATATTTTCTCTAATGGAATTAATGGTGAATTTACCCTATTATTCCATAATGGGCTTCGTAG
Organism: Tropilaelaps mercedesae; assembly: GCA_002081605.1. Taxonomy (NCBI): domain Eukaryota; kingdom Metazoa; phylum Arthropoda; class Arachnida; order Mesostigmata; family Laelapidae; genus Tropilaelaps; species Tropilaelaps mercedesae. The sequence continues at coordinate 26,809 of MNPL01000130.1, forward strand.
ATAGTGGCACCATAAATAGGACAAACTAAAATCGCGAGTACATGTTTCCACGGCGCATTCTAGTCCTATTGTTCCACGTCATAATCTGATAAGCTTTTAATAGCGATGAAACAGTCCTACTCATTCGCGATGCACGATGGAACGTGGACCGCGCATGACCGCCTTGGAGATAAACAAATCAACAATGCCAAGACCGTGGGATAATAATGATGATAATTTCTCATTCACTTAAAACATTTATTTAGAGTCTTGAGTTTTTACAACTAAATGAATCTATCACTAGCTGACATTTTCAGACTGATCTTTTCACCTTCAATGACTATCGTTTTTACCATCTTATTTCCAATATAAACGATAATACCTTCGTCATTTGTTACTCCAGTTATGCATCCATACAGCAAAGGTGTATTATGTGTAGGCCTCTTTCAGGCTGTGCATCGTGGTTCCCATGTCGAGCTCGGTGGCTTGGTGCATTCGTATGTGCCTTGTGACTGGAGGAGACACGTAGGTGCACGGGTGTGATCCCCGCCGGTGCACATTTACATTTATATGGGGTCCGTCTTACGGAGTAATACGAAAACTGGTACCGTGGAAGTTAAATGTTGGCTGATGGTCAGCTTTTTTCGGTGGCTTGGTGTATTCGTATGCGCCTTGCGACTGGAGGAGACACGTAGGTGCATGGGTTCGATCCCCGCCGGTGGAGATTTACATTTATCTGGGGTCCGTCTTACGAAGTAATGCAAAAACCTGCTACCGTGGGCGTTAAATGTTGGCTGATGGTCAGCTCTAAAAAAATACGATGGTCAGCTTTAAAAAAATATATCATGGTTCCCATAGCAGTTTCATCCGTTGGCAAGTCATCCAATTACAACAACGAGACGAGTGCATTGTTCGCTGAACAATAGAATGCACAGACAAGAACAGATACAGATTCATATCTGAGAGGGCCAATACACTGGCATCTTAGACGCGATTTGCCGTGGCTGTGCACGACTGTAGTTGGCCAGGTTATTGATACGTCAACGCGATACACACAAAATTAAAGTTGGAACTCATATGTTTTTTAAAAGGCCTGTGCTGGCCCAAGTTTGCTTAAGGCACATTACGAACAGTGCCGGATATACGAGTAATACGCTGCACACTTTTCCAGGTTTGTGGGCAAATGACGCTCAAACCAGTTTTAAGAAGAGAAACGTCTACGAACCTGTTGTTTGTCTCGACGTTCTAATGTCCTAATCTGAAGTGCCGCTCTTAATTGCAAATTGTAATCATCTAGACTAAAGAATGAAAATAAAACTTAAAGACGTAACGCATTTATTTCCTCTCAAAATTGTGTTCATAGAAGAACTACGAATTGTTATCTAAGTGGCGTATATGTACATATGACACAAACTGAATTTAAATTAATAGTTAGTGAAAGTAACCGGTTTGTCAGTAAATGCAAGCCTGACATCGGTGATAAGATGACCGCTTGCTACTAGTCGACCATGCTTTAGTTCTGTACTGTCCGGAAAACTCCCTCAAGAACCTTTGCCGCACCGAAGAATAACTTGTCGCCCTAAAGCATAATTGCGTTTGATACGCTCCCTCGCAATCATAATTCCAACTGGTAGAACTGGTGGAATGTCGTCCTGGGGGATATCTTCCACGAAAATGCCCAATCGAATGGAAGATTGTGAGGGAGAAGCAATGTCACGGTCGCTTTTCGTTCTTCCAAGCCAGGGTCGTCCCTTATCGCTTCTGCAATTTCTTCATGAGAATCTCAAAGGAGATTTCCCAGGAATCTGCCTCAGTGTCTTCGAGATACCTATTCCGCTGCCGTTTGCTGATCATAATGGTCTTGCACAACAGTTTTATTCCTGTGGTAGTCTCCAAGAAATACGATGATGACCTTCGGTTCGACGTTGCGGGTCCTTTCCCTTTTAAGCTTGAGCCAAGACATGCGCTAGCATACCTGGCCGCCTAAATTTCCGAGTTCTATCTGTACTTGGTGCCTATTGGTCATCGTCTTGCCGGGTCTGACCGAGGAACCAGAATTTATGAGGAGACTGCAGCTCGTCGCGTGAGCTGGGTCTGTCACGATGCACTGAATTTTCTCGATGAAGATCTTATCTTGAAAAAGGACTTTTGGCCTTGGTGTTCCTCCGGCTGTCTCGGCCCGGCCCGGCCTAATAGACACTACACGCAGCAATGATCGGAGAGGTTCTCTTCGGCCTCGAAAACCTGCCAGCCCGTCAGCTTGTGCGTGTGTGCAGTGTAGAGTGCGATTAAGATGTTATTTGGACTATTAGAAAAGAAGTAAAGACGACCATTACGTCGTATTGCGACCACGAAGACTATGGTGGCCCGATTGGGGCCCATACAATGAAGTCATTACAAGTATGCCCGTAATGCCTTGGACATCATATGGCCGGAAAGGCCTGTTGCTGCGTGGATTTTGGTTCGAGTAGTTCAATAAGACGTCCGCGGCCCGTCTTAAGGCTATGTTTAATAGTGGGTCAGCTATATTGAAAAGTAGGCTATGTTTAATAGTATGTCCCTCGCTATGACCAGCCCTTCGGCTTCGTTATGTAACACACGGCACTGGACCACTTCATACAGAGTTTGCCAAGTGAGGAATCTCTGGGGCAAGTTCTCTGAGTAATGATTCTTTTGCTACTAAAATTATTGCCTCCTTTCTCCTCAATAATCCAGAATGTTGAGGTCCCCTTTCTTAATGACCTTAGGACTGCCCATTCCTCACAACACCGCCTGTGCCGTCTACCTTTTATCTTCTTTATCTTTTTTATCCGATGTCCTTAGCCAATTAATCCTACCTTAGCTTTTCCTCCTCTTTGGGAGATCCTGAGCCGGTAGGGCAGAGGCGGCAGTAATGAATTCAAGACTAGCAAGCCTGCCATAATTCTCGCTCGTGCTCCGCTTCCATCCATTGAGTCAACAGGTGCATTTCTGTAAGCCGGTGAGCAGGGAACGCGATCACTTTTTAAGCTTATCGTGTACGATTTTTGTGCTTCCCCTTGTCGTTGGCAAAAGCATACAACGCTTTTGAACTTAGTTATCGGCGCGTTCCCCTCAAAAGAAGAAACGGGCATTACGTAGTTGTGATGCATCAAGCCCGCTTGTCCTGCTTTTGACCTGCGCTCTTCAGATTTCGAAGTGGCCAGCACGTCCACCGCCTCAACCAGGTCAAAGTAAACGGCCAGTTTCTCTTCTTTATTAGGAGCCCCCGACTCATACAAAGAGGGCAGAGGCGAACGTTGCATCGGCACATTGCCAGTGAACCTAATCCGTCCCGGGGGAGAGGAAAAAGTGAGCATATGTCCATACTTCCTGCGTGTCCGCATCGCCCTAGGTTCGTCCCGATTGCCACGCGCCCCCCTGTCCGCACTAGTCTGTTATCACACTGTCCCAATGTCCATTCAGCCCCGCCGTCAGCTGCCGCGAACTGCTTTGCCACGTGTTCTTGCCCTTCTATGGTCTTTTCCGACTCTATTTAGTTTGTGCCACTGTCTATTTAGTTCTTCAATTACCTGGGTAGCTGGTCAAGAACATTGGTTCCATTCATGATAGTGCCGTTAATTACGCCGGTCCACATATCAGTCACCTTCGTGTGCACGTCAGCCACTGCGTACACTATATGTCACTTGTACTGTGGTTCCATGCAATACTGTTGAAAATGGCCGCACTAGGAACGTAGAGAATGATAAAATGAATAAATGAATAAAAGATAAAATTCACCAGTTTCAAGGAAACTTATCACCGAAAACTCATTAATTGACAAAGAGCACTAGTCCGTTCGCAATAAACATCGGAGGGTTCTGTTGGCACCTGACTCAGGCCACTCTGAGATAACTCTGTCTGACACCATGGTATTAATGCTGCAAAAATAAAAGAAAGCCATCAACTCACTAGAACTATGCAATAGAGCTCGAAGTTCAACTAGGTCCTAGTTTAACGGATCCTAGTTAACTGGTTTACAGCGCGTTTTCACTAGCGAAATATTGCGGGGAATTTTTCCGGACCTTTTTAAGCAACTTGATTTTAATGTGACCGATTAAACAATCAGCTGTTCAGCAGCTGTAAGCCTCTGTCGTTAAAAATTCATTCGGATTTGATTAAGTATTTGGGTTTGGATGCCTAACCAATTAAGTACTGTTAAGACTCCATTAAACTAAGATATAGTTAGCTGAATATTATAACTGATATAGCATTCAGTTTGCTATAACACTATATATATCTATATATGTATACATTCAATTTCGTACAGTTCAAACCTGTGCATCTGTATAAATTTTCTAAATGGGAAAGTGCATACCTAAGCGAATAGAAGATATCTTTCTACAAAGAACATTTTGAGCTGTCAAATAATTTCCGCTGTTAAGTCGTTTCCAACTAAATCTTTGTATCGTATAAGAAATCTCGCATGCCTGAAACCTGTTGATAATAGAGCTCAATAAACAGTAGCGTTATTTCACTATCATTTGCAAAATTAAAGCTTACATGTTGTTCAAAATGGCAAAAATCGTAAAGGTAAGCATGAACATGGCGACAAAGTGCAACTGGAATTATAGTGCAAAATATTATAAAAGAGATACCACTATTTGAAGCCACCAGCCACTCGACTTTAATTTTGTGAATACAACACAATGTCGGTTTACTGACGGAGCTCTAAGTATTACCCGTTTAAGTTCTTGAAAAAAATGATAAAGGTATCTCTTTTACCGGAGATATATAACCCCATGGTGACTTGTAATTAATTTTGTACAAGACTCCCGACGAATATTTGCAATGTTGACATTGGTGTTATTGCAATTCAAATGCATCTCAATCCGATTCCTTCACAGAATGGCAGTTTCATAAATAGTCAAGCTCATGCAGTTAAAGTCGTGAAATAGACTAAGTTCAGGTTATACAGTAACGTTCTAACATATTAAAGGGGTGCACACTGGGCTGAGATAGAACATCAATCAAAGGAATAGCGAAAAATGAGACAATAGCAGACATTGTAAATTTTCATACATCAAATATGCAGGATAATTAGTGACACAAGTTTGAAAATAATATTTTTGTCTTTTTTGTAAATGTTTTCGCTAATGGGTGTGAATGAAGCTCGCGAAGAAGCGATCCCCAGACCGGCGCGAACCGATACTTAGCTAACATGGGAACTATATTCTTTGATGACAATAAGCATCAAAAACTCAGTCGTTCTGCGGGCTATTCTTCTCGACTCAGGGACGATCGGGGACCCAATGTCATTGTGAACAAATTGCTTTTTCATCTAACCTAATTCTAAATTGCTCCTTCGGCTTAAACCCCAAAAATTATGATTGAACATTTTCTCATACCAGAATTTCATGTAACACTCTACGTGCATGGATAAACCACCATTGTAATCTTTTGCTTTACAGTTTCTAAGTTTATTTTTTTTTAACACCCATACCAGTCAAGGCTTCCAGGCAATCCTTAGACATCTCCATGTATCCATGAATTCATGTAATTCACCCTAACACGTCCTGAGATGGCATTCTTAAAAAAAAACAAGTTTTGGGCGCTTTTAGTGGAGTAGCAGCAGAGATGAGGCCAAAATGTGTAATATACCAGTGCCACATATAAACATGCCGTGTACAGTCATTGTTAACAACTACCATTGCTCTTTTGTACCTCGAATCTAATTTTACTTTTATTCATTAATGCAAATTTTTAGGACGAGAATTCACGAATTTTCAATGCGTTTATATGTATTGCTCTCGCTACCAAATTACCTTTTTATGAAGTTTGCGCTAAATGGGCATCACAATTAAGGGTATTTGCCACTGCAGGGTAAAGTTTTTGTTCACTAGCACTTCGAACCATGGAGCTTAGGTAATGATTCGGCAAATGTCAAATCAGTCTTGAAAACTTGAGTCACTTAATTTAATCTTTCTATCTAATATATCACGCACCTTTTGAAAAAAGATGAAAACCATTGTACGATTGTCGTTCATCAGCGTCCAGTCGAAGAACACATCGGCATTTATTCTCCATCATCAACAGTAGTAGTAATTAGCTTTATATAAGTCAAGTATCTAGAAAGCTTTTTTGTGTTGGTTTCTTCAGTGAATTAACTGGTTTGAATGCTAGAGCACTCACATATATCAAGCGTAGGTCAGCTAAAGTGGTTATATCGTAAAAATATTTTGACAAAAATATTTTCCCTTGTTATGTTGTTCTTGCTTTGATGGCAGAAAGGTTAAAGCACACAATGATTAGGCGCGGCATGTCCGTATATGACGGTGGTATGTAATACATTCCGGCAGTCAATAGTTGTTAATACACATTAAAAGAAGCACACATATGGTAGTTGTGCGTTTTCGAAACGTATAAACTCTTATATCCACAAAGGTACTACCGGTCCGAGCCAGCATTTATAGCTAATGTAGACGCATGTTCGCTACGTTGCCATCTGTCCTCAGGGTATGCCACAATTACTTAACCAGACTCAGTGAATCATAACCGCGATTTGAGAATTCATAGCATCCACTTGACGTGGTGTATATCTGAGCAGTTTACTCGTATAAAGGATTCAAGGCTCTCCTTGTTTAGGTATTTTCTGACACATTCTGAGTACTGGCGTTACAGTTAGGAATCGAGAGGTAACACGTGAATGCGTGTGGGACATCCAAAAGCTTCTATTCGCACTTTTTAAGAATTACCCCAATGCCATATGACACATTCACGACCTTTCTTGTGCCCTCGATTCGGATCATCTTTACTGGTTGTGTCATTCGGTAACGACGGCAAATTCATTCGCTGTGTTTGACTATTCGTCAGCCGATCTGTTTTCGCTGCCAGCTGACTCGCGATATTGCTAAACATCCGAAGATAGACCGCGTTATAGTCCGATGTGAGCTGCTATATAGATACCGTTTCAGCGAATTTGGTAAGTCTGTGTTCAGATACGGACTGATTGTTACGACGATGTGTTGGGTTGGATAGCGTGACTGTGTCGAACCGGTGGGAACATCAACCACCAGTCGGAGAGGGCAACACTGGCCTTTGTCATTGACGAGCGGCGGATACTAATCGTTGTGCAAACCCTCACCCATAGACGGAGTCGTGGTAACGCGAACTGTTGGTGGTTACCCTTATTCGAACGCGGCGTACTCACGCGGAGTACTCACGCGCACGCTCAAGTTAGAAACCAACCTATTTTACTGAACTTGCAAGACGAAGCTACGGCAAGCCGACAACGTGCCTGATAATATCAAATTGTCCAGGAAAATGCAAAAGGAGATCAAGTTGTGACTTGCTATCATATTCCAAGTTGCAACTTGATAGCGGGAGCGCTTTAATTCAGAAATTATAACAATGCCAGTGCTGAACCTTCCTTCTCGCCTCCATTTTGTCTATGCTCCAAATCTATGCCGCTGTTTCTCGTCCAAAACCGAGTCATGCTGTAACTATCTCGAAAAGTATATCGGCCATAACAGAAAGTAACTCAAGATGTCACGCTTGACAGTTGCTATGGTATATATCGGTTCTTAATTACCGGTACCATAAAATAATCAGAATGAGAAAAAAGAGTAAATATTAGCTACAATGTTTGCGCGTTGATTCATCGTTTCTGCCGGCTTCGAGAAAATCAGAACTGTAGTTCGAATTCAACAGACCTGCTTTGATTTTAGTACCACGAGAAAACCCATGGGGCGCCAGATAACAACCAAGACGACGTTCAGTGATTTTAAAGCAACGGCATTACAAGAGAATGTTTTCATATGTGGTATTTTTTACAAACCGGAACTATATTATAAAATTTTTTAGTTTTTTATTCTTTATTGTTTCTATTTCATTGTTCTCAGCGAATCTCAGATTGCTCAGTTTCTTTCTTTAATCCGATATCATTTAGCCGGCAGCGATTGGAATAAATCGTTGGTATAAGGAAGATAGCACTGGATTCCACACGATCAGTTTTGCTTCTCTTATTTTTTGGTTGCGTAGTGCTTAAAGTATAGCTGTAGCGCTATGTTCCTAAGGGGTAAGTCTCCAAGGTGGAGAATCCAATTACCAAAGGGGGTAATTTCTAGCTTAGTTTTTTTTGTGGAAATCGGGCAAACTTCAGTCTTCCATCCTTGAGATTTATTTTTGTCTTGAGATTTATCGGATTTTATATGAATCATCCTATTATGACACGGTTTGCACCTTGCACATGCTAAGCCCCCAGGAAATGCCCAAAAATTAACCCAAGTTTTCCATGCATTCAAGAAAATATTATGTTATTGAAATAATGATGAGGTTTAGTATTTGTGTGTGCCGCGTTGAGCTTGAGCACGTCTTTCCATAATTCTCGTCTTGCCACGGAAGAGTTAATTTTAGCGTACTGATATTTTGCACTATTAACGTCGGTGAATTAACCTGCCACTTATCAAGCAGGTGGAGGGATAAAAATATACTAGCGGGAAACATCCTTTGTTCACTTTCGGGTTTTTCCATATTGTATTTTTAATTCTTACTTATAAAACAAGGCAAATGCTCCTTAAAAAGATGGTTTTGAGAGGGGGCTATGTATTAAAAAAATCCGCTACAGTGGATACGCAATATCCTTATTAAAAGGTTCTCGTAGGGTTTAGGTGGGTCAGTATGGTGCAATAAACAGTATTTTGACACACTGATATATTAATCCAATGCATACGCTTTAAGGAATGTGGTGCACAATAACGATCTTAATTTTTAAACGATATTCTACTTCTTTGCTGAAAAACATCTCGAGATTAAGTATAAAACTTTGCAACATTATTGCAAACTACAACATTGAAAAGTTTAACTTTCCAATAAGAAAACGTATTAAGCTCGTCGAATATGTGCAGACTGTATTCCAACTTGTTCATGATCGTTGTTGTGTTTAAAGGAATATTATAAGAATTACTGGGCTGCTTAAAAAAGCGTAAATCAGAACGTATAATTGTTTGCTAAAAACGAATAACATTTTACATTGTCTTAATATTTTTAATAGAAACTTGAGAAGTAGCCAAATCGTTTCAGCAATAGGGATAGTGCGCACCGATAGAATAATACATTATTGTGGCGTCCTGTGCGAGTAAATGTTTATAATTAACTTACTTTATGATGAATGTAACAGTTTTCATTGTACAAAGAAGGGAGACTTATATTTGTGAATGTACCATCAATGTTTGGTCTATCATTCAAAGAAACTTAAAGTTCACACCGTTACATCTTAGAGCCTATGACTCGTACGTGCAACAGGTTTAACCACATAGTCCGTTTCCAGTATGTAATTCGAAACCGTTACACCGGCTGTTGTCAAATCATGTTAATCATGTCAAATCATATCAAATCATACAGCCACATAGCAAATAATGCTCAGAATTCACCATGTCAACAAGTAACTTAGTTAAGTATTGCTTATTTATCTAACTCAAATAGGCGAAATATCGTTTTCTTTTCACGTGAACGATTACACAATAGAGAATGAATCGATATTATAGTAACGATATTTACTACGATACATCCTGTACTTATCTATAAATATTACTATCTTTAGTAATTACCCTTTATCAATTAGCCTCCGTGTAATTTGCTGAAAATTCTAAGTCTTTAGGGACATCTATCCCACGTTCTTGAGATTCTCTACGTTACTACATATTCTTTTTATATCAGGCAAGTAATTAAGTGATAAGCTTCGTACATTACTGCTACTAGCACCGGCAACAAGTTCAACGCGCTTAAAACGATCGCTAATTCGCTGGACACCAACAAAGCAAACATGATTTCAGGCGTTAGCGTTAATTTGTTCCGATTCGCCGTATATCGGTTATATAAAAGTCTAGAAGTATAGAAGTGCTGGAGTCGATCACGGTGCTTATGATCCTCATTGTGGCTGTTATTACTCCCGCGCATAGGAGACTTTGCTAAAAGTCCCAAAATTATAAATAGAGAATATAAAGGATATAATTAAAAATTTCAACCTATATAACTATATATTAAATATAAAAAAGAAATTCTTTTTATCTGTATTTCATATAACAAAATTAATATCAAAGGAAATGAACCAACAATAGTATATAAAAATATATAAACACCAGCTTTAAAGCGTTCCAACTAATTTGCTCAAATATAAATAATTAATATTATAGGAAACAAAATAGACTCAGAAAAATATAAAATCATATTATATATAATACGAATTAGGTTTGTGCTCATCAAATTCTATGCCAGGAACGGGCCTATTTGCTTGATCCGTAAACAAAATAAATACGTAAACAGCTAAAGTTCGTTAACAGATCAACCCGCTCCGACGATTCGAGGCCAGCGGACGGGCTCGACTGAAGTTCGATTTAATACAGTAGCCGAGAATAGTTTTAACGGTGGGTGAGTGTTTCTGCACAGAGAATAGCGGATGCTAAACATATAATTACAACCATAAGCGCTCTATCTTCTTTGCTGCCTATTCCGGTGCATATTGGCTTAACCCCCGTTCGATGAAAACTATCGCACTTGTTTCAAAAAGCATCTGCGGCGACGACGGTAGGCAGAATTGGCACTCTGCCATTTATATCCAGCTGTCTCCGTTTAACAAGGTCAAGATCATCATTAACCGTTCGCCGCTATACCTAGTTGCAGTGTACCGTAATGGTGCTATATGTTCGAGTGATAACTAACGAAAAATTTTTGAAGCTTCCACACTCCTGGCATCAGGCATTTGTCTGACCACTTCACGATAAATGTCCCCAATAGACGGACCATTAGCGTTATCAGTAGGTCTTCACATTTCACACTATGGGAATCATCATCTTTAGAGTAAGCTACCGTCACGCCTAGGATGGATTTGACCAGCAGGCCTTATATACAAAAATACACAATATACAGGAATACTTAGGTGAGAGAAGTATTATTTCAGTAGATCAAATTACTGTTGTTGTAGTTTGTACAAATAAAAAACATGCAAGTTCTATTAACCAAAATCACTTAAAAATCTCACACATCGGTTCGATATCATACGGACTGGCTATAACGAGAAATATTGGTTCAAGACTCCAAAATATGCGAATAATGTGGTTTAATAAAATAAATTTAGATGGCCGTATCGTCACACTGTCGGAAATTGCGTATGCTACCTAAGGCTGCGAATACATTAAACACGTTTTCTACAGCGCCCCTGCGACATTAGATCTTAGGTTCTCTGTAGAACTATTGCTTTATAATTTCTTGTGAAGTAGCAAATTTTTTAATTCGTACGATTTTTCTCACCTTGAAGTGTTTTTTTAGTTTCTACGCACACATAGTATATATCAAAAGTCGTTTCCTATAGATAATACTTTTTATTCGCTGTCCTTATAAGTATGACCCGACTAGTCGGCGGTGTTTTAGATGTTAGAATCTTTATTAATTTTGATGTATGTCTGGATGCAATGTGGAACAGCCCCCCGCCTGCTGTATACGAAGAGCAGTTTTTTAAGTGGGGGCTATTTGTTGCCTTGTTCGTCTGCGCTTGCTTTTCTCTTCACAACGTGGCTATTGCAAACAACAACTTCAGCTGGGTTACCGGGCTTGCTTTCTTCGCCCCGTTCTTCCGGTGCGTTCCCGTGTAGGCATCGTGACCCACAAGGCTCAGCCCCGCAATTCATCGTATTGCTTACTACAGCAGATGACACCTGTAGAGCACCGAGAGGTAAATGCAAATGCAAAAACATCCGTGATAATGTAAGCAAAGAGTTGTTGAGAGAAAAAAATCTGCGTCTCACATAGTCCTATAAAATACTACTATAAGGCAGCTGTCACCCACGTAAAAATTTATCCAGGAATACCGTAAAAGATAATTCTGAATACTGTTGTGGCCTTGCTAAGGCGCTAAACCCAATTCAGTTTCTTTGAAGCATCCTATAGTCTAAAAGGCATTATATAACACCGTTTCCTTTCGATCATGTCCCCTTTTCTGAAGTGTTCTGAAGTGTCCACAGGACGCTCGAATAATTAATACATATAAAATAATCAAACTTCGCTCACTACACAAAATCTACACATACTACTACATCATTCTTGACAACCACAAATACTTGTCGTAACTAAAAACAGAACACTGCCTGGCGAGGTTGGTTGTGCCTGAATTCCTTCCAGCACTGCCCTAGCAAAGGCATGGAATCAATTCCCACATAGCGTACTATTTGCCGCTCCTCCGAAGTGGTTGCCACTCCAACGCCACTTCTGATTGTTCCACGCTACTCCGCTGTCAACAACCAGATTAAATTCCTATGGAAGGATAGAGCTAGTTAGCGAACACTGAGGGAAAGTCTGGATGCTACAGAGAACGAATTGATACGAGGAGGAAACGAATCATGGAGGCTGCCAATCATGGATTTCACGGCTGATGGTGCCGCCCACTAGACGGAGACGGAAAGCAAGTCCATAAAAGTGCCGCTGGTCGACCCTCGCAAATCCCTTCCTCGTTGGCATTCAATCCGAACGTTAGTCCACTATTCTTCCTGAGTTGCACCTGCCTTTGCAGGCTAGGGGTTCCCGTATTCCCCTCAGGCGAACCAGACCGTCTTGATGGCTAAACTTGGCCCGCAAGATGAGAATGTGGCCCGACTGACCTCCGAGCTTTGCCTTGTCTACAGGCACTGCAGCAAGAAAACCATGACGGCCGCACACAGCGCCTCGGTCAAGCTACCTTGCTTATCCTCCGGTGCCTCCGTTTGTTGTTGTAAATGCAGTTGGGAAGTCTGTCTCGTCGGGTCATCGCAGTGGTGTCCAGGAAGAGCTTACATTAAAAGTATACCAATTCCTTCTAGGCCTCCGAATAGTAGACCTACTTCAAATTACCAGAGCTGTGAGGACAGTATACATTTAGTATCAGTCTCGCCGCGGTCGTTCTCGCTTTCATGCTGGTACCCCTCACAACCGAAATCAGAAGGAGGGACACGTCAGGCTGCGTGCCTACAAAACAAAAGTGTGAGGAGGTCACGTCTTTTTCTCATCTTTTATAATTTTTCCATTGTGGCAATCACTTCCTAGTCTAACCTAAGAGCCACCACACCTCGTAGACTCGTAGACTTAATCTTTAAATAGATTGCCGTTATACAAAAAAGACAGTAGCCTCTAACCCGAAAGCATTGAAGGTGATCCCAATGACGGTGATTTGGGGAGTCGCACAGTAGTTGGATATAGAAGAGGGCACCTGGAACGTGGATTTCGTTATTTGATGCTCTTCTTTCCATTATTACGTCTTCGGTAGAGCAGGCTAATAACCTTTTGCTAACCTAATGAGCATTCTGTATTCCGTTTTCCGGATAACTTAATAACTATCAGACTTTAGTTTCACAAAGTAGTTTTGTCTCAAGGATATTTCGTTAATAATGTAGTTCCATCCACATTAAGCGTACATGATTGTCTTCCTCACTGTAAAGTTTGGACACATTTGGAATGCGGAATTATATGCTACCCAATAGATTAGACGATTGTTATAGCTATTGAACATTTGATTATGCTTTTGTACTTTTGTAAAATAGTATGATAAAGTTGTATTATTTCTTGTAAGCAATATTTTATAATATTCGGCACTGAAAACAGTATAGACATAAGTAACACGACGCATTACGTGATTTTAGACACATCAGGTGAAGCACTTGTAGACATGCATTGCCAAGACTTAGGAATAAGTGGTGTTAGAGCCAAGCGTAGTCGCTTATATCTTAGAAGCTGATCCATAATTACGATGCCGAGTCAGAAACTCATTTGCAATACTATTCCACAGGTTTGAATGGTGTCAAGTGTTAGCCGAAGCTTTTATCACAGTATTGAAGAGCATGTTGATCTTATTTCGCAGTTTATATTGTGCATACGCACTTACGTATGCCATCCTTCCATTTATATATTGTGTTTTAGATCTTTACCATAGCCGAATCTCTCCAAGATCTCCTTCTTTCACGCAGGTGCGCGATTTGTAAAGGATCGATTCAACAACACAGTCGGATAGGACATGACGCTTGCTGCTGATGCTGTGTGAGCATTCAGCAAAAAATATTTTATGAGGCGCAACTTCAAGGCCCTTCAGCTAATGCATTCTAAATGTATATTTTATAGAAGTGGACCAAACTGCGTCCACTTTCTAGGATAGAAAATCCTGTACTTCATTGACATGGGTAGCTCTCGCTAGTGCTTTCGTATTATCCTCCTAGTGCTTGTCTTCGCATCACAACGCACACACGGGCAAAATGGGGATTGCCCGTCTCCTTCTCTCTTTCGAGTTTAGGATGGCTCGGTGCGCTGTATCGTCATCAACCTCCGGTGACGTGCCCGTCCAAGTGGGTCACCACCACAGCCATTTTCGTTGGCTTCCCTGAGGCCAACAGCTGTGAAGAATTTGTGCGCAAGCTTTTTTTCCAATGCTGGAGAACGTCGTTCTGTGAGGATGATTGCAGAAAGAACTAACCTGCCACATGCAAAGAAAAGCGTTGGTGTCAGTCTTGTTTAGGATTGAAAGAACTACTTACTGAAACATCTTGCTGGCTTGAAAATAACGAAATTTAAAAATAAGTATGGTTTTGTGTAAGTTCCGTGAGCTATACACGTTTTCTGCTGGTATTTGATGTTAGCCATGCGATGGTTCAACTTGAGGTCGGGCCTCAAGTGAAAGGGCCTCAAGAGCTCAAGCGAAAGCCATATCGGTATTCTTTAAAAAATTTGAATATTTCTGACATACCCACTTACCATCCTATCTACATCGGGTCTTTCCCTTAGCGGAAGATGGTGCGTTACAAAAGGAGAAGCTTTCGATAATATTAGACAATGTCCTAGCCTTTTTATCCAGCCATTACTGTTTTCAGAGCTGGGCCATCGTCGAGGCCTCTGGGACTCCGTCGATACTTCTGTACGATGGCGATGATGATACTGTAAGCTATTGATCTTTGAAATCTTGAAATTTTCGACTCGAGTAGAAATGACGGGGAATGCGGAGCACCACTTTTAGACAGATTTTGCTGAAAAGTGCTTTTGCCTTCGTGGCCTGTGTAGGCTGCGGATGAGTCACATCCAGTCAGAAACAAACTAGTCATACAGGCGGTCTAGTGGAATAAGGTTTGATGAAGCAACCACATTTGAACACTAGATTTTTTTAGTGAACGGGTATCGCTCACTTGCATTAAGTGAACACTTAGGCGCAGAGAGTCAGGTATATATTTGGGGTAGGTTCTAACAAGTGTTAATGTTCCTTCGAGTTTTTTAGCTATTTTCGTACCGAAAACAACTAGAAAACAAAAGAACTTTCTATGGTAGCATAGTTCATTATTTGTTTCTCTTCAACGGCCAATATCGAAATTGCAAATCTGAGTTTATTGATTCTGGTGATAATCTTACCTGAGGAAGTCTATATAACCGACCGTAATGATCACATGTAGCCGAAAGTTGCAACAAACTATTAAACATATAATTTTGTTGTGCTCAGTTGGGAGACGTGGCGCTTGGATTCGGAGTACCTTAATCAGAGAGGTTTTCGTTTTTTAAATACTGTTTTTTAGTATATTTACCATAACCCTCGTGATGCTGAAGTTGGCTACATTAAAACACTTTTGTTTAGCAAAAGGATAAATCGAATATAACATCTCAAACATTGTGACAGGCGTTGATCTTAGCTGAAGAGGAAAATTAAACTTGTACTGTAGGACTGTAGGACCTGAGCTTCAACCTGAGGAAGCTCAACAAAGAGAATCTCTCCTAGTAGAGATTGCCCCACTATTATGCACCGACAGGCCTGTTTTCATCGGTTAGCTGGGTATCTGTTCGTGTTCTTATAGCTTAGCACATACTTGTGCGCGAAACAGATTGTCCTGCCTTTTTTGTACTGTTTAATCCGTACTTTCTCTGCTGGATATATTGATGCTGTTTCTGCCTCGTGTCTTCATCAACACCACTTCTGAATCTACGTACCTATTCAATTGTAGGGTTCGCTTCTTGAGCAGCCTTTTTGGTCTTAGCGTTATCTTCGCGCGGTTAGTGGCGTGCACAAAATGCACCCCGATCTCGTACTAATTTCGCTGCTGGAAGGCTAATCCGTTAGCCGCCCCACAAAAAAGAAATCGACATCATCGACTGAGATCCATTAGAAGAAGAGGCTTCGGCCTATGTAGTGTCGGACGCAATCTTAATTTCCTTTTTTGTGCAGCAGCATTAAGGTTACTTCTATATCAGGTGAAGGGATCCTTAAGCCGCTGCTATCGGACTCTTTACTAATTTTTTATATGAATTCTGAGCAATTTGTTCGCTGCATATAGTAGTTGTCACTTATGCATAGCTACTAAAATATTACTAAAATGTACAAAGCTACTAAAATATTTTGTTATAAAATGTTACAAGTGGAGTTTTCGCTCGGTAGAACGTTAAGCAACACAGGGCATACGATTATCATGAACTTTTTTGCTGATGTCTCTTTTCACGAGAAAAAGCCCGCACGTTCGGAATCAAATGTTTTATTAAAGGCGGTGTTCTTTCAATCATCATAACATACTTAAATATGGCATTTAATGCTCATACTCCTTCAATGTTGGATATAAACCCTTTGCAGTTTTATCCATTGAGCTACAAAGCGTGGGAGAGTATAGCAGTGCCGGCTTAAGCGCAGCTCTCTCTTTTCTCTGTATATATATGCATACGTATACGATATATGAGAGATTTCATTTTTCGTGATTATGTCGTATAACTAAGTGCACCGCCATCAGTCATCTCCGGACCTTTCTTATGTATTTTCTTGAAAAAAAATAGCACTATAAAATGCATCTATGTATAAACATATTTATATAAGATATTTATATATAAGATATATATAAGAAAAAATTTATATATATATATATATATATATATATAAAGCATTTTGTGGACCATTCAAGTAGTATTTCATAGTATTTTTCAAAGATTCAGGTTGAAAAAAATTAGCAACTTAATCCCTATAGGTCTTAGTAATGAATGTGAGGCGAAGCGACGTTATGAAAACACATTTTATGAGTTTGCCGTCTTAAAAAGCCCTTCCCAGTACTTTTACTTTGTTACGACTTGTTTCATAAATCTGAAAATGACGGGCAATTTGTACATATAGAATTTTTATCTGCACATAAAATTTTAATTTTAAATCTTTCTATAATTTCATTTTTAAAGAAAATTATTGTTAATTAATTTATGATATAATAAATTTTACTCTAATAAATAAACTATACTTTGATTTAATTTATTTATTAAAAATAATCATTTTATAAAATAATTATTTTTAATAAAGATTTGAATAAAAAAGTTTGACAATATTTTCTTTTAAATGATGATCTTACTTTATCAAATCACTGTTTTCAGAAGTTGCACAGAATTAAGGATAATCACCTACTGATCAACTGATAGTTTTTCTAATACCAATATGTGTTATACACCAATCCTTGGAGCCAAGTTCTGGAAGATTCAATGTCTCTTTGTGCACCAATGCCACCTATATGGGGGCACGACTACATTTAATGTTGGGAAAGACTAGAAATTTTTACCTAAATAGCTAGCTAGATCTTTGCTTCCGTTTCTATTTGAATATTTCTAATCAATGGATTTTACAGCAATCGACTTCGAGTTCACAAATTTTCATAGAAGTTTGTCGCGAACTCCGATTGTATGAATATCATCTTTGGTATAACAAACGTAGTAGCGAAGATTTTACGACGTAAACTATAAAATTACTGCATATATTATTCAAGGTACTGTGGAATTACGGATCTTTGATCTATCCTGTTTATATTTATTGATCCCTTATACTGCATGCTGTCTTGTTTAGTTTTGGAGAAGGTACAGAGAAAATGCAAGAGCATGAAATAGCAATACCTGCAGAGACGTTATAACCAGTTTATGCCCATTGAAAACGCATTTACTTTGGAAGCATTTTTGTGGAATAGGAAGTGGCTTTTTATTTAAAGACAGATCTGCGAGTGTCATTCTAAATGTTGAACCAATTTTCACTAGTCAGCTTGCTTAAATGATGCCTTTGTCAAATACTCTACAATGTAGTTCCAACGTGCATAACTTAATTTTGTTTATGCTGATTTTCAACAATTGCTCATATCCTTTTTATTAAGGAGCCTACAGGAACGGATACGGCTTTTATTAACACTCCACAGAAAAACGGCTGAAGCCATTTTTAATACAAATTTGTTTAAAAATAATAGAATGGAAATATACAAATACTATATAACTTAATGAAATTTTTAGGCAATTTTCTGCCATGCTTACCTTGCTCACGGAAAGCCAAAGATTTCCTGTGGCTGCAGTTTGTTGGAAGATTTATCTATGGACAATTCATTAGCAGACCCGGATTGCCATGTATATACAGTATGTACCTGTTGGACCTTCGTTCGTGAATTTTAAATATTTCGGTCAGGTATAGCTAGTAAAGAATACGCTCTGTATGTATCCACACATATATATGACAGTTTTCAAGTAAATCTGCAAAGCATTCTAATGGTCGCCCGCTCTATTCAAAATGATTGAATTTTCTATTTTTTTAAAGGATTAGATGCCTTTAAATCTTGACGGAAAGATGATTTGGCAACTGCCTACACCCGCAACTTCAAGCGACTTATTTATGTTCAAGAGCGAAATATTTCACAGACTTCCATATTTTTTATAACAACTGCTTCAAAGAAAGTACGCATATCTACCTTGAACCCAAATTTACTCACAAACTTCTCATAACATATTGATCGTGTATAGTTGTTGCATCGGAAAACTGCCATTGATATTGAAGCAGTAATAAAACTCGACACACTACTGACCCACACCTTCAAGCTGGTTTCACATACTTACAAATTTCAGAGTTTGATGATGACTCCACCTGGAAGGCGAGCACGCTGAGCCACTGGCTATAGTTGACCCCCAAGCCTCTGCGCATTAGACAGGCACTACAAAAAGCTACATCTCGCAATGTTCCTTAATAAACTTGACTGCCTATGCAAGCAAATCGACAATGGCGTTTGTAATGGAAATGGCCGGGATAGAAAACCTGAGGACAGATCCGATGTGGCGGCAAAATTACGAAGAAACTGTGCGAAGCTCCGTAATTTGTCAAACTGTATGGAAGAATAGCTTCCAATTTATCGATAAGGCTAGCAGGAGCTCAATTGCGTTTGAAATTGTTTGTCGATGGTTAGCCGTTAGAGCTATAAGCATCTTCAATAAGCATTTTATCAAACGCTCCGCACCCACCATGCTATTGGGGCGAAACGCATCATGTTGTACATATTGCATCTCGGTTTTACAAGCCTAACTTGCGGTTAATCTTTATCCTGCAATAAAACCCAGGGGCGGTGTTGCGGCCTCCAACGTAGCACATATTTTTGTGTGTTTTTAGAAACGTTAAAAATTTTATGTGCACAGAGAAAATACTCGAAGGACTCTCATTTATGAAAAAAATATAGCTTATTGGGACAGGTTCTCTAAACTTCTTCAAATTCTTTGGTTACTTAAATTCTATAGTAGTTAATTTCTACATTCTACCCTGGTAATTTTCTTGTCATATTGTAATGTTGGTAGTGTTGTTGAATAACAATATTGTAATAATTATTTAACTGATCGTACTATTGTCGTCATCGGAAAACTCTTTTTAGTGCTTATTTAATATACCAATACCACAAATATCTAAACACGTAATTAGTCTGGGAGAATACATACAGCATGTCTGGCCGCAACCTGTGCACAAATGTGTGTATTTATAGCTGATTTGCATTGCACTTGTTTTTTGAAAATACATTTTGTTAATACTAAAAATTTGTACAGAATGGACATGATGCATTTAGTTCAGTATACTTTTGAAATACAGTGAAGTGTTCGAAATGCTGTTTGGTATATGAGCTGTATCTCGGAGTATAGTTTTCCCCGGAACAAGTATTTAAACTTTCGAAAAGCATTTTATGGCTCGTTTAACATCCTATCTGGAAGTCATCGCTCATCGGTTCTCATATTTAGGATTAACGAACTGTACGGCAGAGGCATGGCAGTTATAACATGTATTTTTGAAAGGAATGAGACTAAATGATAGATAGATAAAAGGGATAATCTGTAATACACCCACTTGCTCGCATCTACTGAAGGAGTTAGTTCTGAAATACTAGTCGGCGAGCTTTAAAGATCACAGCTGTGTTGAACTCTCAATTCCATTTAATTTTTTGATAAAGCGCAGCTCTTTTTTTATTTATTTTCAGTTCCGTAAATAAATATTGCTAAAAATACGTTTTTTTGTAAAATTTAATTGTTGTCGAGTTATTCCTGGCCCTTTTATTTTACTAACTATGTGCATCATGATAAAGCAAAAACAATTCATAAAACTCAAAAACAATTAAATTTAGGACAGCATAAGTGGGAGCAATTTTTGTTGATGAAGGTTAAATAGACGTTTATTTTTGTAGCCTAACATTCAACTAAGTTAACTGAGTCACTGTTATCCTGCTGCAAACGCTAACGTAGTGGTGAAATAGAAACCTGAAAGAAATTCAAGCACTGCTACGCTCTGCAAGTTTTTTTTACATCAGTTAGTTCCAGTGCCTGCGAATACAATAACAATTACGTAAGATCGCACCGTCGTGATAAGGCCTTGAGGCTTTATGCTACCGAGAGGTCAAGCAAACTTACACTTTGCAAGCACTGCCTTTTACTATGGGTTGAAGTAATTGTGTGCTCAGCCCAAAATCAATACGTGTTTCGTCACGATTATTTATTTTAGGTAACCCCATTTCGCCAGGACGCGTTGAAGATTCGCGTTCTAATGGACCTGTCTTCATTAAAGGGGGATCTCTCAACAATGTTTGAAGAAGCTAAAGATGTCGAAGCAAGGTTTAGCAATTTGGTCAAAAAGCATTATACCATCAATTATTCAAAATTTACGCATTTCCGTTCCATCCTCAACAAAAACAATGTGTTACATTATCACGACATGATCAATCTCTTCCACCAAAACTTTATCGGTAATACGGGCAACGGTGCTGGTATGCACATAATGGTAAGATTAAATACATTCACCTATAGGGATACTATTAATCCCTATGCTTATTATATTATCTGCGTTGCTCAATACAACGGAAAACATGGTATATATTTCCCAGGTGAAGTTATTTTGTTTAATATTGTTTCCTAGCGCGTACGCACGGAAGTATAAATTACTGTTACCGCAAACGCAATCTATCTACATGTCTGGATAAGGTTTGTGTTTAATAGCCGCTCGTCAAAAAAGACGTAACAGCAATTTGAGCTGTATAGGTATAACAGTGAGAACCGTTACTTTGATTGAGGTGGCAGTCAATTCTCTATTTTAAATACAGTCACATGTGACGCAAGGGTAGGGCTATTTCTTGGGTTCGTCCATTAATTGCTAAGTCCGAGTCGCCGAAGTGGTCAAGTCGAAAGCAGCGATTGGAATTAACGAGGCTTTAGAGTCCACGTCTCCTGACAACGGTTCGTAGGGACGACTTAATCGTTTGACCCATATTGTGAAGCGTGTGAAACACGTATGGGAAAACTCGAGTTCTTAATAAAATACGACAATTTTTATCTCTTATAAATTATAATACGTGCAGGAATATATTATGAGCTGTACAGTGCAATCTATATATATAAACAACTTTCCGAGAAGTGATATAGAGACATGTGTTTCCTTCAAAATAACTGATATAGCATTTTTTATTATTAAATACTCAATGCATACAATTCCTTTTTAGCTTCATTTATTTTTAATGTAAAATGCAGTACAGAACGAGTTGTGGCATTATTATTATTGTAATAACCTTCAAATAGCCAAATACATCACCTGCTGAAGAAGAGCACACTGTATATTTTACACAGATAATGATAGTTCCGCAGGTGACAGTAGGTCAGATACAGTCCCTTGTGATTGGTGGTACAAGTTAATTCGCTTAATGACCTATTATACTATATATATATATATATATATATTAAAAGTAGAGCGCACAGTTTGGCTTCTATACAGAATATGTTACTAGTCTTCAGAATCTGCGGTCGTTTTGGCCGCTGTACTACGGTCTTCGATGAAAACTTACCTGGGGTTCTTCACAATTACCTACATGGGATGAGGTGCGGAGTGGTCAAAATTGGGCAATGAGTCATGTGACTAAGGGCTATAAAATTTTTACAAGTCTTTCTCACCAATGTCTGAGCAAGCGAACGAAGAAATAACTTAATCCATGTACTACCCGACAAATATCCTGTGAAGCTTTCTTGAGTGTTTACAAAGAACATTAGGCATGCTGCTTTATAACTTTTTGTATTTTTTTTTTGCGAAACATTCGGCTTCTATACATTGGCGTTGCCTAAAGGTCAACCTAAAAGCTTCACCACCTTCAAAGGAAGAAACACTTCAAGAATCGAACACGGATGTGTATACAATATCTCATCCCTCCAAATTTATGTGAAATCCATGATTTATTCAAAGCACTACATAGTCTTAACTACGGGACAGCCAGTGCGCACAAATTGCGAACGCATACAAATTGGCTTGAGGTTCCTAAGTTTAAAGCTTCGCTTCCCATTCCGCTGCTCGGTGCATTTCTTACCGACTCAAAGCATTGTATATCGGCTTGCTGAGTGCGGCAAAACGAGACCCAAATTGTTAAGCGTTTTCTGTATGTTCGATTTGCAAGATAACGTTATCACTGATTGCTCTGAAGCTTCGGATTGATCTCCGCCATCACCTTCGGTGGCCGTAACCGCTTCAGTATTTTTTCTTAGTTCATATTCTTGGGTTTTATTTCCTGTCATCCGGCGTTACTGGCACCGATCGACGGGAAATCATGCTCTAAGCGTCCGGCATTTATGCACATTGCGTGGACGAGTCGGTCTCGAGTAGAGCAATAACAGGTCTTCGAGGTGGGCCTACGCAGAGTACGTCACATAGTCGGGCGTTAGACTCGAGCGCATCTCCGATGCATCAAGGCATGCGTAGCCCAGGCTTTTGACGTCCCCGACAAACATTCGACGTTACATACGTGACCCGCAACTGTTAGAAAACCAACGTTTCCTGTCAGCGTGTGTATCAGTTGGAAGTTGCCAGCCTACTCGGACAACCAATCACTCTAAAGGGCTGCCAACCCCAAACCGTACTACCGCCACATTGGTGCTGCCGACACCAATTGTCAACTGAGCCTTGCGCGCATTTGATGACGCGATATGTTCCAGCTTCAATTACATGCTATGCCTTGATTCGTACTTGATTCCTACTGCCAAGAAAGACTTATATAGGGCTACATAGAATTGCAAACCGAGCACTCTGTTTCACTGCATGAGAGGCTGCCTGATACGTCGATAAATGGGCACTGTAAGCAACTACCTTACACACTAGACAAGCAATTTAATTTTCTATTTAGTTAACAGCGTGGAAAATGTCCTGAATTCCTCGCGGAGTGGCAAACACATTCATCGAGAGATTTACATGAGGGAGTCGCCAGACCGTTGGCAATGCTACTCGCGTATCCGCCGATTATTCTGCAGGCGTTTTTTTCCGATGAAGGTCAACTAAAGGAGGCAGTTGTGAGGGCAAATTGGGAAATCGGCTCCGGTCATCGCCGCTCATTACAGGATAAACCGTATGGAAAGAATTATGTCAGGGATGATTCTAGGGAAGTGACGTGAAGGCGTTCAAGCTAAAGGCGTACTAAATTTTATTCGTGTTTCATTAGTTTTGGTCTTCTCTTTTTTCTTTCGAACATCTTTTCGATGGGGCCTCCCCATTTTAGACCGAGGGAGTAAAAAAGGCCTGTGGGAATGAAACTCATTTATTGTCTCCCCAAATTGTCCGCAAGTTAAAATAAATGTCTTTTCGATCGAGCCCCCTCTGGGATTTCTTAAAGATAGCATAACGCTTTCGAACATTGTTTCACAGCACCCAGAACAGCCCGGATAGGATCGAACGGATAGCGAAACTGGTTGAAAGACGCAGGTTTACCCGCTACGCATGACAGGTTTAAGGTTGTAAATAAGATGTCTAACTTTATTGAAGTTCTTTCCGTTGTTGATCAAGAATTCACAACGTGCCAGTTGGATGCTTCAAGTTTACGTCGTATTGAAAGAGACATATACTGTGGGCGATTATGAGGTGGAGGAAAGTAGAGACAGAGAAGGCAGCCACTTGGTGTAATCGGACTTGAGCTAAAAAGCTGTTTCGCAAGACGTCAAGGGATCCTCTATTATGTTACCTAGTCCCACATGAAAAGTTTCATAGGCAGACAAAATATTATACAATCAGCCAATCATTCGAAAGGTTCCAATCATAGGGTTACATATAATTGGGAGCGATTCTCATAACCTACGTAACGTCAAGGTGGGACTGAAATTAGCAAATCGGTAGCTTCTGGGGAATTTCGTACGTCAGCGTTATCTTTACGCTTTCAGGCTTATGATTTACATTTCGTTCACAAGTCGGGGAGTATTCATTAGGTTAGGGTACTTGACTCGATCATGTGGTACACTGCTTAAGTAGGCGCATCGTTTCCTGAAGTTAATGGCCTATGGCGGTTGCGAACTTACACTATATACATAGCTGCACCGGTGACATGGTACCGACATGCACCGATAAAAACGGTGAATATAAAATAAGCTTGTGTGTGCCTGTCCCCTTCTTCGATCTCTCGGTTCTCCGTATCCAAGCTGTCTTTGTATCGCTGTGCTTATTGCTTCGCGTCTCAGACCACTCCTAGTTGGATATGCTTTAGCTTACATCCAATCGCTGAGTCATCCAATCGTAATGGGCGACTTTACATAGTTCTCGGATCATTTGGCTGCACTTTCCATTAAAAATAACCTACCAGCGCACTAGAAACGTTGTAATTGGCCGATTACTTTATTTTGACGCCTGTGTGGTAAATAGTCGTCTAGTCAATGAGGTATGGCGATTCTACAGTAAAGCCAAGCGCACCTTGCTTTCTTTCATGGAATCATGACCTTGAATAACGTTTAACAACTTCTCGTTTTTGTTCCCAATTAAAAATCCAATCTCTTTACAGTAATAGTAGTTAAACTATTCGTTCACGATCAGTTGCCACCATGATCCGCTTTTACCGTTTTTGAAAGGCTTATCGTAAATTTAGTTAAGTCCTCTCCTTGCCGTTTGTGACGGTAGCAGGATCCTTCAGAAAGGTACAGCATGATACCAAGAGAGAGAGGGCAAGAGGTAAGTATGGCGAAAAGAGAAACAGTTTTTCACTGGCTGGCTCGGAACATACAGCCACGACACATCAACAGCAGTAGTCGAAGTAGTAAAAAAGTAAACGGTTTGTCCCGCGTTGCTATCCACGCGGTTTCTCTCGGACATATCTTCAGCGTGGCGAACACTTCATTGAGCAGTCGAAATCCCGCTTAGAGAGACAGAGAGGCGAGCGAGAGAAGTACTATAAAATTGGCTCAATCGCTACAGGTTCAACGCATCTACGGGAATCTTAATAGTCGCTTGAAACTAAACTAGTTACTTGCCCACAGGACGGTGGGCAATTGCAGCGCTGCAAAAAAGTAAGCCACGTTCCAAGCTATGGTTGCTTAAACCGCCTCCCAGTCATACGGCCTGATTGAGTCTTTCGACCGTAACGAAATTATTCAGCACATTGAGCTGAACGAGGCGCAGGCACAGCAGGGGTAAATAGGATAGAGGGGTTGTTTATTTGTTATATAAGTCGTGGTGTCAGCCATGAAGTGACTGAATCTCCTGGTGCTTCGTTCTCAGCGTTCTGTTGCGATCGGAAACTATAACGTACAGCCATAGTGAAGGCTTGTATGTGTAAAATGTATGTGCGGGCGGCTCGTCTAATCCTAAAATAGAGTTATTTTTGTGATACAAACTCTGTGTGGTGAATGGTAATTTACCAGATGACACTACTACTAATATTCGCAAATAGGGTAGCAATGATAGATATACGTTGTTTTAATGATTTAAGCGTGCAGATCACACGTGTATGTTGTACATTTGTGGTCCTTTTAATAGTAGTGATACCATCAAGTGACCAAATTTAAAATTACTTTCCCGATCTTTAAAATAAATATAAAAACCCGTACATAAAAATTTTCGATCCGCGATTGCTATGATATTCAGGCGCACGTTGGCCTACATTTAATACGGCGATTGTGTTCCGTTTCTCCCTCTACTCTCATACCATGGGGCAGTGTCTAAAATGAATGATCCTAGCCGAAAGCTTCTTCGAAAATAGGTAAGCCGCTTGTACGAACTTGACAAACATTAATCACTCGACAGACATTAACAAAGATGACAATATTCCAGTGGGTGGTGTAGGTATTACCACAACTAAATAAGTCCAACACAATGCGACCGTGCTACACAAGCCAACATTTTTGCGAAAAAATCCATTATCCTCCCCGATGGACGTCCAATCTGATTTTTGAATTTTTCCTGTTTGGTCTTTATTCTAAAAGAAATGCGAAACCTGTTCAGTGAGGAATCGGGAATAATGCATCGGACAGAAGTCGACAGGTAAATCTTGTAGTGCACCAGCCGGTGTGACGTTAAACTTTTAGACTAAAACAAAAGCCGGGTGGTAAACTGGCGGATTTAAAATATTCAATATAACTTCGCATAGCGAATTCTGTGGGTAAGGACACAAAGTACGTCAAAAAGCAAGCTTAGACCATCTGTGCATTAGCGGAATAATTATCCGAGGATGAGAAATAACGTGTCATGACGTTAGGTAATAGTCCAAGGGATAAGCAAAGGATCCGTTTCTTTGGGTATTGCATCGTCTTAAAAGATATATATATTTATCGAACCGAAATAAACTAACTAGCTAGAAAAATATATCTTAGACGAAATTAATAACTTTCCTTTTATTTTGGGGTATGGGCCTTTTTGTCATTAACCATGGTCCCTTTTGCTACGGTTTACCTTCTTCTCAATTTAGTGTCCAATGGTTGTTTGATGAACGAAAGATGATACTTACATTTCTAATATGGCCAATATATGTACAGGGGTTACAGTTAAGAAATCTTTCAATAAATGAAGATCGGATGAGCCCCTTATAAACGTGTCCTCCACTACTAAAATCTAATTTAAAATAGAAGACAGGAAGATAGAAAACGCGCCTACTTGCATGCTTGCTTACCTTTTTAAAACCCAGCTGTTTAATCTAGATTTCCAAACAAAATTTGGAAATGTATATGTATAAGCCAAGACACAGGCCACAATGTCAGTTCATACGATGAAGACAGTCCTAAACAAGTTATTTACGCGATGACACCTAGCTAAAAAACCGCAGGAACCCGATGCATAAATGGGAATTATAGGGCAACGCACTCTTTACATTGTGTAACGGCTCTTAGCAAAATTATGTGTGTAGCCTATGATCATCTAATGGTGTCAATGGCGGACGCCACATTATGCCTGAGCCCCAGGATATTTCCCCTTCTATGTATTTCCTTCTCCCCTATACCATTACAGCAGCTGCAAAATTTGCAAAGTACCGTTGATGGGCCAAAAATACAACGATTAGTAAATCGTTCTAGATTAATAAATCCTGTGGACGGCAAACTCGCGTGTCTCGCGAATGACGGTTGGAGTGATAGCAACGCGAGCGTGGAATAGGCGCCTTGTCAGTGGCCATTGCAGCATACGTACGTGCCTTATATATGCGCGTGCGTACCTGTGCATTGTTACACGCATGAGACCACCGCAGCAAGGTCGTAATCGCGCAAAGTCGTTAGCTAATGAAAGGAAATAGCAATCCACTTAGTGCAATAGTGTGGATGAGGTTTAAGTAACAAAATGGAAAGTAATGCCACACAAGTCAACTGATCATTACTATAAGGACTTTTGAAACTTCCTACTAAAGCTGGGTTTATAGATGAAAAATAATTTTTACTCTGAGACGGCGATGCAGCGTTTTATAGATCAATAGAAAATCTGCAAATTCCATCTATTCAGTACTGCTTTAATCTGTACTTCATTGTAGAAACTTCAACTGCTCAATATTTTTATTTTTTATTTTTTGCGGCTCCGTCATAGTAGGTACCATAAATAAGTCGTTACTGGGATTATCAACACAATTTTATACACAATTGGTTATGAAGGAATATGCTATGGCTGTTATGATTTACACTAATAACTCTACACGTAACAATGTCTAGTATAGGAAAGTATTATCCGATGTAGTTAAAGCAGCAGTCTTGGAAATAATGTTCAATTAGTTAGCGCCTATTGCAGCAGTATTTGCATAGGCAACTGATACACTGCAGGAGGCATACGTGTCATTGTAACTGCAATTACAGCGAAATAATGGAATATCAGTGAAATTGACTTTTTATTGGCTCTTCCTACTAACACGAGTCTACTGCGCAAAAATGACGATGAACTGCGAATAGGGGCAACATTTTCGTAAAAAAGCGCTTTATCAACCAGTATACTCTATTTTTCCCAATAGGAGTTACAAAATGACCTGCGATAGCAATATCGAGTCACAATGGACCTAGTAGCAATAATGATAAAGATTATGGTTGTTATGAGAACTCACTACGACGCAGAATAGGAGGGTAGACGTGTCAGAATTAATGGCCTT
The DNA here is from genome assembly GCA_002081605.1 of Tropilaelaps mercedesae. Lineage (NCBI taxonomy): Eukaryota > Metazoa > Arthropoda > Arachnida > Mesostigmata > Laelapidae > Tropilaelaps > Tropilaelaps mercedesae. The sequence continues at coordinate 55,374 of MNPL01000130.1, forward strand.
ATAAAGGATTACAACAGCGTCGGGCAACTTTCAACCTGCCAACTAGAGATGAAATAGTGCTTCGCTGTGGCGGTCATGTAGTCTTGCTGTACGTTTAGAAGCTAAGCAACAACTATTTCATAATATGTATCTCGACGCAACGATTCGACTGGTACTAAAAAATGTTTACATATGCTAACTGTGTGCTGATAGGCATGTGCGTTCGCACTTATTGCGCTTGTATCCGTGTTTAGTGTGTCTCCTGGTGAAGGATCGGCTGCCCACAGCTTCAAGTCCATCGCTATTAGCACTGTCAGATAGCAGAAATCACGCATTGCTTTACACTATGCGACACTTATTAATGATGTTTAGTTGATTGCTCAGTCATTATTCAATTGGTTGAAGGGTATATTATATATTGAGAACCATTGTTCTGCATAGCATAATGATTTGAATACCCAAATAAAAAGCTTAGCCACAACCATTCAAAGGTTTGGAGCGCAAGTTATGAACAAGCTAGTAAAAACGATAAAAACACCGAGTTTTAGTGTACCATGTATTATAATGATTAAACGATTTAGCCAGTTTGAGCCTTGTCGCGCATAGATATAGCGCAATAAGGTACAAAGATGCAGAATTCGCATGCTTTTGTGGCGTCGTTCCGTTGATTATAGCCATCTAGATAGGTCAGGCATATGTTAAATTATACGAGGCCAAGCTGTTATAAGAGAATGGACGTTCTAATCACTTGCCTGATCAATAATAAGTATCACCAGGTACGGATGCCATTAGAAGACATTAATTCTAGGCCTCATACGCTCTTTACTGCGTTGCTTTACAACGACATACTACTGGCGAAATAGTTCAATCACGCACCAAGAACGTGGGGTATAAGTACGCAATTAAATTGTTTATAATGCATTTTCTTGAGTATTTAAATATGAGGTGCGGCAGTAACCCGGACACCTATTATATGGCTGCAAAGCTGGCAATCACTATCTTGTCTATGCCGAAGAGGTCCACCGGTCACCCTTTCGAGCTCCGCCGGGATTGTAATTTGATTTTGTCTCACACTTCTAGCGATTCGATAACTATCTGCAGCGTGATTTTTCGTATTATACGGTACTGATTTTTCGAATTTGTTTCAAACTGACTTCATAAAAAACAATCAGTTTTTTTTATGACATGGCGTTGGCTCGCGGTATAGTTGCAGGTAGAAGTCGTGAAGTTAAACTTTAAGAATTATTTGTGCGTCGATGGGTTTCGTAAGTTAATCTCAAACTTCATAACAGTTCGAGTTGTTAACTTCACATGGAAGGAGAATAGCACCAATAGAAGCAAGTATATAACGATTAAGGCGTTGTTTAATAGCTTCACGGTAGACCCGCATATTGACGATGTATTAAAACGTAGGTTATATACGCGCTGGACGTTTTGCGCTCACTCCAATGGAGGCATCAAACACTGATTAGTATTACGTTATACGTCTAAAGAAAGTATACGGTAAGTGAATACCTGTAACGAACTTGTGCCGAATATTAATTTAATGTAACTTATTCAGCTTTATCATTCAGTGCGTCTTAATTGTCGAGTGGTTATTCAGTCACTATGTTGCTTTTCCAAACTTATTTTAATGATGATTTCTTTAAATGCTAAATGCTCGAGTCTGCTAAATTATTTTTAAAGAACTAATTTTTTAGTCCCAGCATACCAAATGCTGTAGCAAACATGGGCTAAGCATTTGCCAAATATACTTAAAACTTTAACAATAATATCGTATTTTTGCTAATCACATAAATAGACTAATAGATATTTTGCGGCTTGTATCTTTGACATGCATCTTCAAGGAAATGTGGCTCGAACCTAATGATACGATAAATGCTACTTTCAACCATCTCATTACACCCGAAGATAGGAGTGTTAACAGATCTTAACTATTGTTTTATGCTGTGAAATGTTCATCTCGTAATAACATTTACTTGTAAATTCTTGCATCTGCTGTCTTTAAAATGAGTACGCTAAAGTGTAGGAAGCGAGGGCCGGGTACTTAATCATTAAAGCAAAGCACAAGGCATGGTAAGACATTTATGATGAGTTGGTTGTTGCGATCTACGAAACTGGCAAACCTGTAGGCATCTATATGGGCAGAAATGACTAAAGCTAAACAAATCAAACATTAAACTAGATTTATTGCTTAATCGAAAAACCAAAAGTCTGCTGGTATTTTCTGGGTTGAGCGAGTTTACTGAAGACTATGTAGTCGAAATTGTATTCGATCGGTTTTTCCTACCCACATATTAAAGTCTAATCATATGAGTAATTTACGTGGAAGTATAAGCCAAAATGTGTTTTTCGTGCAAAATGTTAACTTTCGCAGGGTAAAACTTATTGGGCAATAGGGTTTTGCATGTAAAACGTCGTATAAAATTATAATGATTATTCCCTCAAATAATTAAGAGAATATTATAGTATCATTCATCCGGAGAAAAGTATGATCGAAGAGCTCCGTGCTTTCTCGCGCTGCAAAAGCGAATTCATCTTCTACGGTTTGACGGTTGAGAACTCCACATTAATTGATATTCAATGTCACAATATCTTCCTAATAATACGGCATAATAAGAATTTTTTAGCAGATTACAAATACGCAGATCTTGTCAAATATGCGGAAAATATCGAGCAAATCAACACCATTTAACTTTGTTTATTTAGATTCAATATATTAAAACCAAGTGCTAGTTATCTATTGAAGCAGACGTTTAGCCCTTATCGTCAGTGAGATAAATTGAGAGCCATACAGATAAATTATTTACACAGTATAACACCGTGACGCTTGCTATTTTCTAATATATTTTAGAGATCTATAATATATTTTAGAGATCACCCTCTATGGACGGCCCACTACGAAATTCCTTAGCGGATGTCTTTATATTAATGTTCGAAGACTCTCCGGACGTCCCGCTTTCTTTCAATTGTACACATTTCATCCGATGGCACGAGTCGACACAATCTAACGTCCGAATCTCTCGTATGACAATTCTGCACTACAGCCTCCTTCCGAATTCAACTATCCCAATCTGTCAATTCCTTTCGGCATCGAACGGACAAGAAAACGACCTCGAGAGACTCCTTGGTGCGTTTCTTTTCTTTCGTGCTTTCTACTTCACTTCCTTTTCGTACGGGCGTTAGTTTCTTTCTCTTCGTACTTTACCCATCGTCGAGATTGGCCTGGGGCGCCTCAATTGTTTAGGACGCACTTTGCACCCCCCTCCTACTATCGAGAGCGCCATTGTTCACATCGTGCAATTGGACCCTCTCGGACTCAGTAGGCGAAAACCTTCTTTCTGTCGCAATTCCTGGTGAACTTTATGGCCACGTTCGTGGTCAAGTAAAAGCTCAAGGCCCATATCCTGCCGTTGGGCATGTCGGTTCTTCTTAGAGGCCAACAGCCGAATTTCTGCACACCGGGCCCAACCGGTGCGACGACAAGCGCCTTTAATGCACTCTGGATAGTACAGGACAGACGCGCAATTGGCTTTTGAAATCCTCCCCACTAATGTCCGCGGTTTGAGGAGCAATATTACGATGCTGGATGTATGGCTGGATGTAGAAAGCGGTATCGTCGAGCAGACAATTAGACAGATAGAAGGCGTAATGGTTTCGTGGCAAAAAAGCATGTACCTTCCTGGTAACAATACACAAGACATAATCCTTTTTTACAGCCAAAGCAAAATTAGGAAATAAACATATCGGTGATGTGCAATGTTTTGTACATTGTATCTGAACATTTAAAAAAAATTATAAAGGTAACTTCGTGAAATTTTTATCACTATCACTTCGTCATTCGCCTTGAAAGCCAATACCTACCAATCACATATCACCTTTGTATAGGTCATTGAAGACTCATTACATATGTTTGTCGTAGTTTAGTTTTTACTGTGACTTTGTACCTCGTTATTGGGGAGTCAAGGAAGTATACTTTGTAAAGTAGTCCAATTATTTAAATACGTCAATTTATTTTAATTACGACGCAATGAAGAATACGGATTAGTTAATTGCTTGTCACTCGGCGTACATTTGTGTCGTCTTGTTGACGCAACAGCGTGTATTGACACAGCTAAACCTATACGTTTTAGTATTTTTTGATGGCGATTATATTTTTGTTTCTTGTATCATCTTCATATCATACTATCTATGTTTATTGTACAAATTTATATATATATATATATATATATATATATAT
>MNPL01000132.1:0-12299 GCA_002081605.1 Tropilaelaps mercedesae
TGATTTTGCAGTAACGATTTAAACAGTTCATGAACGATGTGTTCTGTAAGGCTAATACTTAAAGGGCTTCCTATATTGCTGAGTGAAGTGTTGCTATTATATATCAACTGAAGATATATATATATATATATATATATGTATTGATTTTGCAGTAACGATTTAAACAGTTCATGAACGATGTGTTCTGTAAGGCTAATACTTAAAGGGTTTCCTATATTGCTGAGTGAAGTGTTGCTATTATATATCAACTGAAAATGTTGAGGACATCAGGTTAGGTTTCATATCAAACCGTTTTCAATTTGGTTAAGGTATTGCACTTTTATTGGAGTCTTTTTGGAGTGGCATTTTTTATAAACGCTAACGGTTGACGACACTGACTTCAATGCATATTTGCTATTCTATGTAATAATATAATGGGTAAAGGTATGAGTTTTATTTTGCGTATTGTTACCAAGTTTTGTGACGGGGCTTCTAATTGACAGCTTACTTTAATTTACGATACAACTTCTCTCCATTTCTACTTGAAGAACTCAACTGTCAGCTCACAAACACAAATGATACAAGGTACAACGGAAATTACGAGTGCAAATTTAGGAAGAAACGTTGAATGTCTAGCAGTAAACAACATATTATTTTCTACTTTTGGGTTTGTAGTTAACGACCACTGGTGCGGTTCAAGTGCTAGAAGCTAGCTTCGGTGATGCATTCATTCAAACGTGGTCGGACCTTTTCAGCGACAAATGGACACAGCGTCAGGGATTAGCACTCGTAGCATATTTCGCTCGGGCGGGATGGGGATTTTACAGAACATGAACTGCCTCCGTTTGCATTGTGTCGGATGGGCATAATTGTTCCAATGTGCCTATGCGAACACCTTGAGGAACTCCCCGTGTTATTCACCGCACTGTTTCCTCTAGAAAGCTTATAATAAATAAACCAGGGAAAAAACAAATAACCCAAGGAAGCAAGGAACCGGTTAATCTCGAACTAAATGGTTATTATAATAGAAGAGCATCGAAAAGTTAGATTAGAAGCAAAACACTTGAAAGTCACACAGCATAAAATCTCCATTTTCGTCACTACGAGACGGGATTCGCTCTGGCAACGTGGTCAGAATACTTATTCAGCGCTTATGCATATATTTCAAATTTTAGTCTCATTCTCATGGGATCTAGCCTATGTTTGCTCTAATCTCCCATGTTAAAAATAAACAATGCATGCCAAATATTTCGTTGGATCTTTGAGAGAAGCAGATGTTATTTTTTTTGTAAAGTTTTTAGGAAAGTACGCCCTAACGTAGATTTATATTGAAATGGTCATTCCGTTCTCGTATGAGACAAAAATCATGGTATAGATTTTATTCCACACCGTCATAAAAAAAGAGTTTTTCCGTATGAGGAGTATTCCTAAGGAGCTGATGGCGACTGAAAATTTAAAGCTGTTCCGCTGATTAGAAGAAATAGCCTGATACAAAATCTTATGAATATTTATGGACGCATGTTATAAATATTTTCACAGTTTCTGGGTATGACTGCCCAGTAACTATTAGACTGATTGCAATGGACATTTAGAGACCACTGCTGCATGATTGCTCCGAAGTAGCAGATTGACTCACACATTATCAGAGCGCTTCCCCGGAAGCAGTAGACGCCCTGTACAAACATAGCGCCCTTGATTGTTTTTTCGTTCAGAATTACTATCTGGAATTACTGTTTGGCTAAACTCGATGCTTTTCGTGGTTTTATGGAATTACTGATTGTCACAACATCCATTCGTCTACCTAAACTTGACGTATTTCTAAAAATTACTAAAAATTAATGAATTAAGGTACGGCAGTCAGCCAAGCCATGACTTCCATCATACCCAGGCAAATATAGTATAACGATAATTTTCTCTAACACGGAAAAGGCGCGAGCCCCTTGTGGATTTTTAATATAAAGCCTGTGTTGGCGTGGCTGTCTAAAACGTTCGAGGAACTTAAAATGTTCGCCAAGTTAAATATCTCTGTAGAATATTTCAATTTTGGCGTACCTATTTCGTGCTCGGGGTTTGTGGCAATGGTTTTACGTGGGCTGATAGCTTCGGGAAATGTTTCTGTTTCGGGTCGGTGATAGAGTAATTCCGTGCAAGTCTAAAGCAAAGCGAAATCATACAACTATGGCAAATATATATGTTGAACATATATATATAAATATATATATCCCTTGGGGAAAGTTCCCCTAATGACGCCTAGAACTATATTCGCAAAAAACTTGAATTTTCCTAATAATACTATAGTCAAGTACCTAATAATATAGATTTTGGATAAAAATCCCACACCTGTTCCTTCTTGTAAAGGGATACGTTGTTCAGTTTTATAATGGATATTACACTACGCAAATTTCATCATTAATTAAATTTTTCAATTTGCATAGGGTGTTCCAAGAGTAATAACATTTTCCATGTCTTTATTCAATTCTTGAGGTTAAGAACTTTTTACTCCCTTTGCTGAAGAGCTGGCGCTATAACTATATGTTTCGAACAAAATTAACGGCGGCAATAGTTAGTTTATTAATAATATTTATTTAATATTATAATATCATATTAATATAATACTGTTTGTAGATAATATTTATAAGTAATGATTTGAAATGATCAGAAAGAAGTATGTAGGAGACATTCTATACTGTTTATTTTAAAATAACTCATTTAAGTGACAATGTATATGAAAAGCTTCGTCAAAAGCGATGCTTGTTAAACTTGCATGCAAAAAAATAAGAACACGCTTTTTAAGGGCATCAAGATTTTTTATGGAAACGGTAAGTAAACCAGCTTGTCGTAAGGCCATGAAAAATTCTTTAGTGGTTCATTGCACTGCTACGTACGGTAAATCTGTCGGCTGTTCTTATTTACTTTTTGCATAAAATCTAACGAATAGACACACATCCTATCACAAACTTCTCATATAATGTTTACTTGCGTAGGTGCCTTTTAAAACAAATGGAATATCCTCTACACATTCTATATAATTTAAATGTATATAGACCTTAAAGCGAAAAGTAGCAAACGATAGATGAAACTATTCAAAATAAATTGTCATATTGTCTATTTTTCAATAACAGGAGACTGAGAAAGATGACTGAAAACTCATCCGAATTTTTGTTAAAAATGACTTTTGCTTTGTTTGACACTAACTTGGGAGTAGCGGGCGCCTACGTAGTGGCCCCTTTGCCTAACTACGAACCAGCTTTTGACCTTAACCGCGTGAAGTCAGCCAATTTAAAACAGGTTTTTTGGCCTGCATGTCTCGCCCAAAAGTCGACTTGTTCACCCTCCCTGCGGGACACCACAGTCCATAGGGAGTGTTAAAAAACAGCTTGGCATGGCGAAAAAGACGGCTCGCCGCCAGTTCATTCGCCAGCAGAAGAATGGTCAAAATACAGCCAAACGTTTACCGAATTGACTTCAATGAAACATTAAGATTGGACCTGCTAACACTTCGTTTTGATGCCATTTTCTGATGCCGAGCTATCACGGGTCTGGAGGCAATTGTAAACGTCGACAGCACACCCAATAGTGTTGCCCTATTTTACGCTAACCTTTTTGTCAATGACTGCCCTGATTAACCTCAATTGTCACTTCGACTGGCCTTCGATTTTTTACTTATATTTTACTCTTTTTACTGGTTTAGCGTGCAAATATGCCTCGCCAGTCAGTATTATCACAATGGATACGATGCGACTGATTGTAGTACTTCTTCCATTCTTTATAGTAACATCTCTGGACAAAAATAATGCGAAACGTCATGTCGACGAGATCAAATTCAGTTGGTATCAGTAAAATCATAACGTTGCTACAAAGTATAATAAATTCTTCAAGTCAACTCCCCGAAAAGAGTCAAACGTACGGGCGAATGAGAAATCTTTTAAAGTACCATAATCCAATACCTTTACATCAAAAACGAAGAGAGCTATCTCAGTTAATTGAACGTTTTCAGTCGCACTTGCTAAAAATAGATATTTAGTTCGCAGTTTATCGACAGACACTTTAAAGCATGACTTCCGTCCATACAATGGCCATTACTATCAGATGCTGTGATTTTATACCGCTCTGTGGTTGACTAGAAAATTATCCGTATAACTTATGTGCGGTTGGGCAACTGCGTTAATGACGCCTCTGGGAAGCAGAGATAGCGGAGCGCCAAGAACCGACCAAGGGGCAATCCGGAGTTCTCAGTTTACTTGGAAGAGTTCTTCCGCGTTTGGAAGGCAGTGGCAGTAAACCAAGGACCAACAGCGTTAGACCATAGAAAAATGGAGTCACGGATCTAGGCGTTGCCACCCTACCAACAGTGATTTATGGTGATTTGCTACTGCTGGGAAGGTCGAGTCCCGGAAAGTTCGAAATCTCGAACTTTAAGCGTCTAGCATTACGACGATAAGCGGTCTATTTACCCCACAACTATAAGACGAACGCGGCAACGGCAGTTATGTGCGGCGGAAAGCTGTAATTTTCAATAATGAACATAGCTCTTTTTTGATAGACAGAATGTAAACGAAAAGACTTACCATATTACATTTGTGTCTCTTTATAGAGTAGCATGCTCTCTAGATGTCGTAGGGTAAAGATCATTACGGCTAATGTAAAACGGCTATGTGTCCGAGATGCTAATTCTTCAGCTATATATGGGGTCTATCAGCTTCATCTACCTATTTTTACGTATTTATTCAGTACGATTAAATTTAAAATGGCTTTTATGTAATAAAACATAACCTTAACACGTGTCTATTTCCCTATCCCCCTCTTATGTGTCTTAACCAAAACGTGATTCGACGATTATGAAATTTTGAATACATACTAATCAACTAATAAACCACAGTAATTGATATTAAAACACGTTATAGGAAGAAAGGTTAGATTCGTCATATTTCTTGTTTTTCGAGAAGCTTACGGAAACAATATCCATATTTTTGAGCTATCTTTGATTAAGTATGCATCGTCACTATACGAGCTTTTTGTACGTTGTTGAAAAGATCACGTCCATGCTTGCAATTATTATTCCTCGAAGAGGACACGGACGAAGCTGACTCTGATGTCAACTGGTACGTCGCACAACTGTTTAAATGTTTTTGGTTTATGGATACCGATCAGTAATTGCTAATTCTCTCGAAATGGTTAGGGATCCTATAGCAACATACGCATTTAACCTTGGTGTAACTAGTTTTAATAGCATAGCCAAAATTTATTTTCGGGTCTTAATGCAAACATTCTACTAGTGATCAACACCGAGGTTTTACGCGCTGCTATGAAAGAAAAGGGGAAACGTTTAAATGAACCTTATTTTTGTAGAGGTAAAAGGTTCTAAAGCATGAAGTACGCAATGCCACGCAAAGGAAATGGAAGAAGACAATCTCTTACTATTTTTTATCTTTCTACTACTAATCTTTTACTACTAGAAATATCCATAAAAAAGCCTGTTTCATTCAACTGCGTAAACATCTATAATGAATTCCAGATTTAACATGTAGAAATTTAGTAGAATTTATTCTATTTCGTAGAAAAATTAGTCTACGATAGCTTTTAATCACGGTAAACTGTATTTTAGATGTTACATCTGATGCAAGATGAACCTCACTGGCTGTAACTATATATATATATATATATATATATATATATATATAGTCTAATGAACACCTATTAATATAATGTATTATGTATGTACGTATTGTGGGAACCAGATGTCGTTGCTGCGTAAACGAGACCCTCACCGCCATTTTCGTGGCCAGACCCCCTATTTTTTCATCAGCCGGTTGAGAAGCGCGGCTGTGTACCAGCCTAAGTACGCCGTACCCCCACTTGCGCTTGGCGTCTGCAGTTGAGGTTAAACGCTTAAGAGGATGACAAGGTGGCAACGCAAGCCTCTCAAGGCGCCGCTTTGCATACCGAAGATGTATGTAGATGGCACGACAAGCTGGCGCCAAGTGCGCTTCTAAGTTACCCCCGTACGGCCCCTAAGACCCTTTCTTAAGCCGCAGCAGACTAACTTTACAGATGATCATGGCCCTAATTTGTAGGCACGTCAAGTTGTCACCGGACGCATGGGTGACCATTTTGTGAGAGCAAATGTAGTTAAGAGGCAACTCAATAGGCCGGATTCATCTACGTGCTATAACTAAGAAAAGTTCCTAGCCATATAAAAGCGCCTATTTGTTTGCATCGCATCCCTCTAAGTTATTTGTGTACTTGATGTTCTATAGTCTGTGAATAGGGACCAAATATTCTAGTGCAGACGGTAAAACATTTAATACTTAAGCAGTCTTTTCTCCAAAAAGGTCGTCAGAAGATACACATAGCAATACTAATATCACCATGTCAATCTACCAGACACATATCACATTTTTGTTGAAAGGTACAGTTTTGCATTGCAAAGTTATGACCCCTCTGGATCCTCAGATCGTGAGTGCAGACCTAGGGGTAAAAAAACTAGAAACATTATTTGCAGTAGTCGGTCTCTCAAAAGAATATGAGATCTGGCGTGTAAGCATGATCATAGTCTTCTTCATCCTTAAATAGGCGAAATTTATAAAAGGTCAGTTGCCATTTGATCAGTGGGAACGCCATGTATCTAGTGCAGCAGCGCTACCCTGGCGCCCACGTTCAAAGAGGAGGTCATTGAATTGTTTGTCCGTAAATTCTTCTTTATCTGTAAGGTAAAAAGCCTTTCGTGGTTTTCTTTTATTAATCGCCACTCTTCCATTTTTCTTCTTATCTGTACCACGAGGAGTTAATGAAGCAACACAAGCACAAGTTAAAGGTCCGTGTTCTTCATAATGGATAGTTTGAGCACGGTATTGAAACGACCACAAGGTAAGCAAAGTAGGAGGGCGGTAAGGTTTCCGAGGATTTTGCTGTTTATAGTTCTCTGAGCGTTAACGAGCTTTAAATTCTTCTTACAAAGCACACAAAGCGTACAATGAGTGTGCGTTGCTTCGAGCTGGAAAGCGCCAGCTTTGCAGCTAGCTTGACAAGCTTGTCCGGCGGAACCTGCTCCTCAACGTGTAGGAATATCAGGCAGTGAACTTAATAGTAGAGTTACTCCTCTCGAGTCGGTCACTGAATAGATTTATCCTTGTGTGCGTTTAGTTTGTCTGTGATTGTTCACAGCGTTGTCACTGTGAATACCTACGTCACTGTGAGTTTAGTAAAAAGCTGGCTTTATTCAAACCTTTGTTGCATACGACGTGTGAGTGTACGGTTTGCTGTGCACGGTGTTGCCCTATGGTACGTCTTGAAAAGAGTACGCCGATAAAAACGATTTAACTGTATTACTTTTGTTTGCACCTATGAAAACTAACCGAAGTAAGAAAAAACTGCATAACTTTGTGAGCGACGCACCAGTAAATGTAAATGCAGTGACCCCGATCATCCTCGCCGTACTTCACGGTTCTAGTACGCCTTTAAACTCTTTAAGGCCTTCCGAAGATGACGTCGATTTCGATTGATATATCTCGGTAATGTGATTGTAAAGCATCTTATTTTAAAGTGATTCGATGAAGAACGGTCAGAGTGAAAACATATAGCAACCGCCGAATTCAACTGTGTATTTTTTGGTCTAGAAAGAGTAGGTCTGTTTATGAAAATAAGATTCGAGCATTTCTAAGTTAGAACTATAAAGGTTCTTGAATGAGCTATCGTTTAACTTTAGATATTTGATATTTTTAATAGATTTCTAGATAGAAAGTACGATAAGGCTGTGTAATGGCATAAGCCTATCCTAAATAGGAGTTTGCTTCACTAAATACGTCCTCGAAAAGCGTGGAAGTAGTCGTCTTAACTTTTTGATTTACCTTCAACCTTCCTCGCAAAGAAGCTGGTGCCCTCATTTTGAGAATACTTCGCAAAATGTCTTGTTTTGCCTGTGCCATGGCTGTAGCTAGTTCCAGCTGTCGACTAAGACCTTGGCAGATATAATTTTAACGTCTGTTTAAAAACGAGGCTGGTGTATGGAGAAGAGCAACGACGAGAACGGCTGACTTCGAGGTAAGCACTGTTTGTTTGCAAGTCGATATCTGTTTTCCATATTTGGGTACCTTGTTTGCCCGCTCGGAAGCTGTTAACTTGCTGAAAGAGAGGAATCACCACTTGAGAAAAAAAGGTAAGATGCTGCCGTTTATCTTAACTCTCCGCTGTCTCTACCCGTCTTCTGTACACGAATGTCGCTGCAATATATCCAACTCGCCGACCCCACCCCGATAAAAGCCGCAAGTAGCATGTCGATGGCAAAGCGGCAAGCATGTCCAACGTTCCAATGTTTTCGGCTTGCAATTTTTCCTCAAAGACAAAGTATCCGCTTGTAAGTCCCTTCACGTATCGTAAAGGACGCAGCTTGTCGCTTATTTAACCGACGCTCATGACGGCAATGCTGTAGACATGTAAGAATTTTTGAGGGGCGTCTTGTCCATTCTAAGGACCTCTCGTGCAGTTGCCCTAGAACCCTTAACTCCGCAGAATGTGTAGCAAGTAAATGAAAAAAACAACTGTTGTAGGAAACAAAAACAAAGACGCAAATTATGTGAAAAATTATCATCATTCAATTAGACACCTCATTTTGATAGTAACCTCGTTATGACTAAAACATAGTACGGAATTGGATTGCGGAAGATTCCATCGAAAGTTTTTGAGCGAAATGTTATGTTTCATCGAGTTACATCCCGGACGTTTACCCTGAGTTGAGATAGTCTCGAGATAATTTAGGTGTCCTGTTTAGAATACTAGCACCAAACCACTCTAATAAACTTTAATCTCGTCGAAAAACGTTTCCATGCAGATTATACGTATTTGATCTGCGCACGTTTCCAGCTATTTAATCTATTTTAGGGATAGTATTGCCGTGTTACCCGACAGGTAGGGCCGATTATCTTCTAAACCGTCAAAAACGAGCCACTTTAATCCACTACTTTATCAATCCGAGCCACCACTAATCAGTGAAAGTTCATATGTTTGTCATGGCATGAGTGACGCGACTCTGCAACCGATCATTGGTGAATTCTGTAATTTCTTTCTATTCTAATCCTTGTTTTTATTTTGGTGAGATAATCTATGGTGACTCTCCAGGAAGAACGACAACTGTTGAATGAGATTTGTCTTCGACTTCCAGCGTACATCTGTTTTCCTGCTTCTGTAAAAACGAAGAGAAAAAAGAATCCAGGGTGCTAGCATCTTCTATTTTTAGGAAATATGGTTGGGGTGTGTATATATATATATATATATATGATAGTGCTCTAAGCCCCATCTGAAGCAAACTCTACTAGCCTGAATGAAATGAGATGCTATGGTTACCAAACCCCAAAAATATTTGAAGAGCCGACTGTTTATCAAAATTTTGTTATGCCCAGGAAGCTTGTTTTGGCGGCAGCTCGTAAACATAGATTAAACGAAAACGTTGGCTTTGACCACTTTTAGAGGAGACCACATTTGAATAGCTGAAAACAGTTAACAATACGGCGGTGAAGCTAAAAAATTGTCACCATTTACACAAAACGCACATCTTACATATCTTTAGCTTCCTGACATTCACGAAAGGCACGCGATTGCTGATTGCCGTAACGCCTTACAACAAGGGATGTTGCTGTATTTAAGAAGTCGAGGCCACGTCGTCTAGCGTATTTTCGATGTTGTCTAGAATCTGATTGACTCTGTACGAGTCAGGATATGCTGTGAAATAAAAGAGCTCCTCTCCGCACAACTAATTGTGAGAGGAGTGGGCGACAACAGTCGTTTGTATAAGTAAATGGGTGCCAGTGGGGGAGAACGAAATACATCCGGCCACATTTTTTTCTATGAAACGAACATGGTTTTCGGGTACCCTTTCGGATGATATTTTACAATTCTTGGTTAAGACATGAAGCGGCGCCACATGCGTTAACCGTCGTTTCACAGTCTTCGTTGCAATGGGGACGCCGTATGTCCATTGTTACGGGGGAATTTTTCATAAAACAACATTTCATTAGGTTTCATAAGGCACACGACAGCTGGTCACACCAGGAAGTTGAACAGTTACCAGCCTCTCATTTGAGAGCTGTAAATTAACAAGTTGTTATCACATAAATTGTCATTTATGTACATCTGTAAAGCCGGTATGCGACTTCCAAGTTCTGAACACAAACAAAAAATATTCTCAGTAGCTTCAACCGTATTTTTCTTGATCAATCATTACAAGAGTTTTATCAATCCACTACGCCGTTTAAAGTCTTTCAGAAGTCCCAAGGGAACAGTGTGTTCTAACAACACGTTGGTTATAAATGGACCTGGGGCGTAAAATCAATGAAACTAGGTAACGATTGCATCCATTCGTTAGCATCCTAGACGTACGCTCCTGTATACTGCAATAAACTCATCCTTTGCAGACACAATGTAATAGGCTTAAAAATTGGTTGGTTCGCGATAGGTATGTGACGCCAGGATCCGCTGCAGAAGAGCGCCTACCTAAAATGCCGCGTCGTCGACCATAGACTGTACATGTCACGCCATGAAGCACTCCATAAACCGGCGCCATCTCTGAGTGATCGAACACATTTTAACCTGCCTCCTTGACGTGACGAAATTCTACTCGTTCATCGACGTCGACATTAGCGCTTGGCGAAGGAAAGACCCGCTGAGCCACGCGTTTCGCTCAAGAAATCCGTCCCCAGGTTGAAGAACGTGACCTAAATATCTGAGGGAATTTATCCTCGACCGGACGACTTACAAGTTCGCGCTCGAATTTTCTTGTGAATTCGATTTAACATTATACAAACGTTCTATACTCAAGTCAAAAAGAGTTTTAAATACAGTACATGTTTTAGTTTCATGTTTTAGAATCTGCATGTATGTGTGTTTCAAACACCTGTTTGGGGTTGTGGAAAGTGGCCAAAATTGTCACATATTATTGATAGTATCCGGAACCATACCGATCGATTTTGCTGCGAAACCATCTACTATTTGTAAAGAATCGATTGATCAATCTATCGGGCTGCTTATTTCACGAGGTTGTGCATGCAGATCCATCCAGGGGCCCATTATCTATAACTATTGGAATAGACCTTCACAAAACTATACTACTCAATTAGTTTGTAGGAAAATAATAGAAATGTAGTGCTTGAGTACTGAGTCGCAGCTATCTATAACAGGTGATAACTCGTAGGGAATGGTATACCTTTATCTTTGTGACGATAATTCGGATTAGCCAAAAAATTCTCCAAGTCTCTTGGCTAGCAATGATATTCGGTGAGCTAATGAATATCTGACAATATATCACTGATGCCACTTTACAATTATTCTAAATGTTTTTATTAAGATATGTTATTGCATCAGTGTATAAGGCTTGTACTATGTTTAACCGGTTATAGCGTAGAAGATATTTATCGTACTCAAAATGCGGCGATTAGGACCAGAAGTGCAGTCTCTGCACCTAGCTTCACAGATTAAACCTTGAGTAGGTGTAAGCATGTAAGAAGCTTAAGCTCGCCTAATTGATCGTTCAGTATCTTTTGTGTTTACAGGTAGTTAACCTCTTCTGTTATTAGACACGTAACCATTTGAAAGTTACTATTGCAAAGGGTTACAACAGCGAGACGCATCCGACGAAACGAAATAGCTGTATGATCTTTTTTGTCAATTAAAACGCAACAGACCAAAAAGGAAACAGCGAGAACCAAGAAAATCATACATTTTGCGACACACTGAGAATAACAGTTTTTGTTTTATAATTACCATTTGAAGCAGTAGTAAGTTGTATACATGTTGGCAAATTTAATAGCATCACTATTTAAGGTTAAAGCACGTCAACGCTGTAATCAAATGTATTTATCTCCCAGTCATAGAATACAAAAGCCCGATACCAAATAAGCAAAACGTTGCGGCTATTGTTCGACTAATCAGATATTCAAACGCTGCAACCAGTTTATATTTTCCATGTTAGCCTCCTGTCATTTAAGTAGCCTCCTTTTTTATCATTCCATTGCCTCCTCTCTTGTCATCCCAGTGCTTGACACTGGGATCCGGTTTTCCATAAAGCGGTGCATTTTAACATAAGTTTTGTGCCCACTAGCCTAATAAAATTCCTAGGTTGAAATTCCTAGATTCTTGAAGCAGCATCAAATATCTTTATGTTGCCTTCATATTCCGGGATATGGTAAAGGAGAAATTAGGGCTGTTTAATAGATGAAGGTCCCACACTGTTCAACGACGAATACGTTGTTCGTTTTGAGATAATGACGTTGAGAGGACTCAAAAGACCGTAGATTACAGACCAAATGTAATATATATATATATATATATAT
>MNPL01000134.1:0-18336 GCA_002081605.1 Tropilaelaps mercedesae
ATATATATATATATATATATATATATATATATATATCCTAGTAGAAATGCGATTATTAAACCTGTTTTCGTTTTCCCGTTCTTTCAGTGACATCTTCAATCACTAAGTGCCATTCTTTGTCTTCGTATTCATTTGTTCGAGGATCTTTGAAAAGTGTCACCGTCGTTTCAATGTTTTCTGGAATATCCCACAGCACTGTTCCTCTGTAAAAAATTGACCAAATAATCGATTAGAACACTGCAAATAGCCAAGTAATTCCTTCTATAGCTTTAAATAACTTATTTTGGTTAACAGACGGGCTATAACTATTGATTAGAAATTGAAACGTTTTAGCATATTCGCATCATAGCATTTCAATATAATATTAAACAGATTACTTGTTACATATATTATTGACATAGTACACGTGCGCGTGTAAAACCGTACATAGGTTTATTAATATTGCGCTTACATCAACTATTTTAGTTACGGCATCCGCTGTCAGCTTCTAGTGAATACACACATTGGTGTTTCCCCCGCCTTGCAAATTGTTATTGTTAATAGTCCGATCACTGCCAGTAACGAGGATACCCATATTTATATGTCCGATTATAGTTTTGCGCTCCACAAATTTTGTAATCATGCTCAATACTACAATTTCGATACTACGTACTACGTTTTCATAGACTGACTAGAACTAACATATAATTGCAACATGTTTGTGCGATAATGCAATTTCTATAATAGACAACTGCCAAACGCTTAAGCCCCGTTCCAGTACAAAAACCTGAAATAGGCGACTGCAAGGGAAACCTGAATAGCTAGATAACGCAAAATCTATTTTTAAAATTATAAATCTAAAAAATCTGTTGATTTGGATGCGCCATATTGAGAATTGTATTTGAACTGTCTCAAGAAGTATCAATATAAACGTAAATCCTTAAAGCCCACAATTCGCAGACATTATTGTTATAGTAAGCAGGATTTCTTAATCGTCTAATAAGTATTACATCTAGAAACATAGAAATGGTCATAAGAAATACTGCGACTGTCTTGTCGTACTAACCCTTACAAACTTGGACAAATTTAGAAGAATACTAACCGATACGGCTCCTTGATCGAGTTAATCCATGGTAAAGGTGTTGTAGCATATCGTCTGCCGCGTCTCGTAAAGACTACGCTTAGTCTGTTCGGGTTCCATTTCTTAGTTGCTATCACCTGCAGCTCTCGACAGACACATACGAAGTGAAAGCGGGCTGCTCGTTTGTTTACCCGCTGGAGCCGCTTCCAAACAGAACTCATGCTGGCACTACCTGAACAGAGCAGAAAGCAATGAAAAATATAGTCATTGACGTCTCCTCCAGACAAGATAGTCTGTGCTTCTCGCAATCGTTTCTGTTGAGATTATATAGGCAGGTAAAAGTATATATTAAATTATGAAACGTTGAAATTGCTTTCCGGGGTGGGCTCCACCTTACAAACCACAGTGGGGTTTGAGTTATTGCAAAAATTTCACTTGATGTTAATATACTAGAAAAAAATTGGAAGACATGTTTTAGAGCTCTATGGCAAAAAATAAGTCTCGCGTGTGTATGTCCTGACAAGATACTAAAAATATCTAAGATATCTAAGACGATATATATATATATATATATATTCTAGTATTCCTATAGCTGGGCAACCACTAATTAGACATGATGGCCGTAGAATTGAGGCAATGGTGTTCACTAGCAATGCTAGTATTTCTAATACATCGCGGGCCTAGGACCGAGGCTATTAAAAATAAACTGAACATTACAAAATCACTCAATAGTACTGTAAGTGCCTTAGTGTTACTGAGTCACTCATAAGAATACGCGTAAGCTACTTAAAGCAGTTTGGCAGAGGAGCGTAAGTTTTGATCTATTAAAATTAGCGGTGGTTGAGTTTCCTTCTGTATTGATAGTAAAACTTGAATATGAATTAAGTCCCCTACCAATAGTATATGTACACATACTTTTAATTCTAAGTTGGTAAAAAACTATTCAATCCTTACAGTGAAATTCATTTAGCCCATGGTACAAATACTTCATTAACTTTATTAATGGTCAAAGGAAACTCCATTTAAACACCTCGTCTTTAAAATATTATTTTCGCCGCTATGGTTAGTATTATAACCGGTATAAAATATGACAAACTTGGCGAAGACGTTGCAATCTAAACAAATATATTGTTTAAACACTCTATGCGATTGCAACAGCAACACGTTCGGTGACGTGTAGTCGTTCGGCCATTACGTAAGTTATCATTTTGGATTTGTATAAATCAATCCAGTGTATCTAGTTTCTCAAGCTTCCGGCGCCAGATCATGTTCATTTAAAGTCTTGAAACACAATTGACTCTCTAAAAGCTCTACACGTCACCTCATGTACTGAGGTTACAAATAAATTTATTCCTAACTGTAACTCGGCAAACTCGGCACACCTTGGATACTCATACTTGGAGAGAAAAACGCGAGACTGGCGATCCTACTACGTATCAACTGGATAGATACCATTAAACCATAGCTTTGCTCTTAAAATAGATGATTTTTTTTTAAGAACTGAACCGTAAATTTAATTGTAATTAAGAAAGTCGTAATTTATCTTGTTTCACAGGTTACCAGAACTTATATACAAAAGCTAATAAATGTCACCAAACTTCTACTCAATCTTCGCATAACTAGCAATCGTGATCAGATTGCTTACTTAGATCAGACGAAAATTAACATTCGTAATACATTTAATTAAAAGATTAACAAATGGTGATGCTCAGCTACTTACAACAACAGGACGTAAGCTGCTTTATTTTCCAAATGACTTCACATTGAGAAGGGAATGACGAACAATCCATCCTTAGCTTCGAATAAGGAGTGAATAAGGCAAATAAAAACAGGTTAAAAAGTAAAAAAAAGTGTGTATTCCATACGAGGTGCACAGTAAAGTTGGTGTATCTTGTTGTTTCCAACCTGCTATCACTGAACTGATACAACTAAAGCGCGAGACGTATCAAACAGGATCACAAAAATATTTGAAGATTGTCTTTTACAGACGGTGTCCCCTTACCGTACACGCTATTCTGTCTTATAGTTGAAACTGTCAAAAACACTAGGAACATAACCATTAAAACTGTCTCTCACGCAACCAAGCCATCAGAGTTAGTGGCGACCAAAATAGGCCTCATGAGGTCTATAGAATGTACACGATATCTATATATGACACCGATGACAAGCTCTCGCGACGTTTTGCAAAATTCGTAGAACGCTAATGAAATGCGCTGTTAGCTTTCTCTATGGACACACTGCTAACTAAAAACAAGCCGTTGACATTTCTCATAGTAAGGAGATGATAAATATTTTTTTGTTAACGAGATGATCTGCTGAAACTATATGTTAACACCGAATCGCCTAATATGCGTTATGAAAATATAAGTATATGGTCGTAAATTATCAGAGTTCGACGTCACGGCCTTCGAAGTAGGCAAAGTCAAGTGTGTAAAGTATAGTACAAATGTGTGCCTAACACAAAATGAAGCTCGGGAGAATGAGAAAGTAATAGTAGTGTCGCTACAGACCTGGTCTCCCTCTGTATCTTATTTTTCCACTTCTTCTTTTTCCACAGTCTAAGCCACCTCATCTCCCAACCTACACATACACGGTCTACCACTCGGGCACATCGAAAAGCAGGCGATCACTTCACTCTCCAAACCAGAGCGGACTTCAGCTGAGGGTCCTGTCTACCATGTGGTCACAATGATGATAATAGTACCAAAGTATAGACGTCTGTCACAGCGACGCAATGAAGGGTGTGGAATACAAAAAGATTTCAAGGACGTCATTGCACACTAAGGCTGCTGGCGAATATTCTGCAACTACAACCAACAGTCTGTTGTTAACATAGTAATTTGACGCTGGCTGTTAAGTTTCTCAAAAGTAACAACAAATCGTCTGATGACCCTCCTCAGAATGTTGATAGTAGCATGTATATGCGGACAGTGCTGTTGTATTTACTTCCAAAAAAAGCTTACACTGTTGCGTCTTCACTGGTAGAACTAAATTATCGTTTGTATGATGTGATTTCCAATTTTAGATTAATGAAGAACGTTCCAAATGAATAAATAATGGATAAATATGTACATATTTTAACACTATTTTCTTTATAATAAAATACACACTTGAATTATGCTGAGCGTTACTTTCAGAAACGGAGAGACGTAAGAAAACAATATGTTAAGATGCATTTGGCTGCAAAATGTGATGATTTTATACTTTATAACTATGCCAGAAAAACGGTAGTAAAATAGTTCCGTTTAAACCTGTTAATTAAATTGACACGCATATCAATAAACTAAAAGAAAGACCAACTTCAGAGGCTCCAGGAAAATTGTTATTATGGCATACCAGCTCACAAAGAAAAAATTGATACTAGATATCTCGACTTTTTGAGGAGATTTGTATACAGCTGGCGTTCGAAAACGTATGGTATGTCCTCTCAAGGAGGTTGCTCATCAGCATGGTACAATAGCGCAGTGAATTAGAAGAAACAATATGTTGCAGAAGTTAAAGCCATCAGTCATTTACAACACAGAAAGCTGAGTTATTAAGTGTTTCACTCTCAATGTCATCACTGACAGCGGCGTGTTCTTTTCACTTTCTACATGTGTCCACCACAAGCCACTTAAGCAATACACCGGCATACAAATCCCTTGTTACGTCTAAAAAAGCGAGTAAGCAGCGTAGCCGCGCTGTGAAAGGCTTGGCACACATTATGTACAACACTTATCGCAAGCGTATTACTTTCTAGTCGCCAAAAAAAGCATTAGATGTTAATCATATCGTTTATAGCACGACTTTTGTTTTTTGAGCAGCTCAACCCATGATAAAACTGTAAGCCCAGTTTTTTGCCTGTGCGTACTCAGACAAATCGGCTTTTCAGTGCACACGTAATTTCTCGTAATTTCACGTGAATACAAGAACAGAAAATCCTTCGTAAGTTATTACCTTCAAACTGCCTTCAAACTACCTGTGAGCTGGTTGCGGTTCGCAAGTCATTATTTTCATATGGTTGTCATTATGACACCGCATTCTACGTCGTGACTATACATAGTGTGGCTATTATGAATATAATAATAGCACTACGTCATGGCTACACACGTATGGCTATTGTCTATACAATAATAGTGTCTTAACTGTTAAATATCATATGCGAACTACTAATGGCTTGCAACCTTGTTTTTTGCTTTATCTTTCTGCCCCACTTCAATCAATATTGAAATTGGCGGTCCCTTTCTCTCTCTGATACCGTCAATCCGATCAGCAGAAAAAGCAACGATAGCAGCAGCAGCAATCGTGGCACTCTCTGATAAACTCACTGATTCTCGCCTGTCAAAATCAGCTGTTAACAGACAACAGAACTTTCACTGGCACATTACCTAGTGCATCCTGAAAAGCTTGTACCAGAATCGAGGCTACACAAATTGCACGCATTTTGCCCATACTCTGATCGAATCATTTGTTTCAACTTTGAATTTTAGTTCGTCAACACTTTCTATTTTTTCCTCCTACCTGTCTAAGTAGCCACTGTCAAATGGCGAATGTACAATGTCCTCAATGCAATACCAGCGGAAAATTCCTTTAGGTTTTTTTCACATCGGATAGTCTATTGAGAGATATCACTGCCTGTTCAGTCATCCACGTTGTGGGCTCGCGCATGCAATTACCAGCGCAACTGGTATTGCACTGCTCTTGTTTTTTTGTAATGACCATTCGATCTCAGTGGTGCGCCAGTTTGCTTAAACAATCCATAACTGCACACGAAGGAAACCCCGCAACCACCACTATTGCCAAGCACCGCCACTAAAACACAAATAGAACCCTCCAGCGCGTCGCCATTTTAGGCACTGCAGGACTATGGAAGCGCGCCACAAGAGAAGAGTGTTTGAATCAAGTTTCAAGTCAACCCAAATGAGTAATTAGCGGATCGACGATCTGTCGGATTAACTTGATAAACCTATGCACAGCCATTTTGAAGCACCAATCCATGAATGCATGCCATTTTCAGCTA
This sequence comes from Tropilaelaps mercedesae, assembly GCA_002081605.1. Taxonomy (NCBI): domain Eukaryota; kingdom Metazoa; phylum Arthropoda; class Arachnida; order Mesostigmata; family Laelapidae; genus Tropilaelaps; species Tropilaelaps mercedesae. Next base: position 6,060 of record MNPL01000134.1, read on the forward strand.
AATCACATACGCACATGCATAGCTTCTATTAATCATAATCAGTAAATGAGCATGATCCGCTAGTAGTGTGCTATACCGTTGTATTTCCGGCTATCTCATTTTAATTTTATGATGATGATTATTATTATTATTACCAAGAATGAATAAACAAGACTGATCTTGTTTCTATCTCACCAATCTTGTTTTATTACTAGTGTATGTGTCAATGTATGTGTTACTAATGAAACACTCTTGGGGTACAAAAATATACAACATGAGTGCTAAATAAAAAATAATAGCAAAAACTAGGAAGTAGATCATACCGTATCGATTTGTATTTTTAGGAAATGCTAGCAACCTAAAAAAAGGCTTTTTTGAACAAGCTGCATGTAAGAAAATACTAGTCCGTTCCCAGTGCACTAAAACAAAACTGAATTTGGTTAAGGGGAACAAGACATGAACGGCAGAAATAAGGTACTTTTGTCTGGTCTTTAAAATCTGCGGACGTACTAAACTCGATGAAGGTTAAAGGAATTTCATCCTACCTCCTTCAGACGCTGGCGAAGTACTTCTATGATCGACAAAGCCTCACAGATGTATACGGCGCCTGCAAGGTCACGGAAAGGTAATGCAATTTAGTAGACGATGTTGCGCACGTCTTGTAGTAATTGGGGTCCAAATCTGCACCCTGGTATCTAACACCTAATAATTTATCTCTTTTTTTACAAGGGCTAAGACCTTTATAGATTAGGAGTTCCGCTCAGTGTAATCTAGCGTTATTTATGTTTATCGTATTTTATAGCCAGCAGAGTGTATGTGTTGCAGTACTACTTACGCCTATATGTACTACCAGTAGGACCTAGCAATAAAATAATGAGCACGTCTGCATATATATATATATATAAAAGTCATTTGCGCGTTAATGAACCACAATCATCAATGAATTCACGAACGATACCAGTGACGGACAAACACAAAAGAAGTCTAAACTGAAATTTCCCGGCTAACGTTCAAATTTAAAACAGAGAGGCCACAATAAGTACTAGTGTTGTCTTCTGTTAACTCTACGTGGTATTTAAATTCCTTACATTGCAAATGACGTGATGTTGCTATGATAAGTGAATACTGAGTTGTATTTCACTATTGAAAAGCTTTACTTAAAAAGGTTTTGTCGGCGCTAAAGACAACATGAATTTGCAGTCCAAGCGCACAAATACGGTAGGCTTTCACTATTGAGTACACAATACCGAAGAGTCTATCTATAGTTAAAATTTAATTTTCAAATGTTCATGTTATTATTTTTATTATATAATTTTCTACTGAACCGTCGCTCGCGTTCATTTGGTAATATTACATTCGTAAGAGAGGAGCATGGTTCTGTCTGTTTCGGTGCCTTAATCCAAACCGCATTAGTCAATCCACCAAGAAGACTTATGGTATAGTCACTGAATGATTATTACATGCTATTGCAACATGCTCTTAATTACTCTCAGACTCACTAAGTTGAGTAATACGAAAATTCATCCCTAGACTGTGCCACTATATTATTATGTATAATGTCATATAATATAATGCGTATGGTACGGCTCCCCTGGCTGGATACTAATCTACGAAGATACTATTTTGTTGCTGAATACTTAACTTTCCGAGCTGCACACTGGAGAGAATGCACAAATCTCACATGTTTAACCAAAACAAAAAAAAACTTATTTTACATTGCTAACTTCTTGCGTTTGTTTAATTCACGTGCGTCAGACATATGTGTGCATTTAAGTAGTTGTTGGTTTTACTGGAATGAAACTTTTAGCTGCGTATCTAGCCGCATTTCTTTAAATCGCTCTTTATTTGATCTTTAAAGCCTTTTTGTACGTATTGTAGGGGCGACAAATTTAAAAGTTCCTTCTGAACCATCGCTAGATGCCGCAATTAATTGATTAAGGAGTATTGTACAGACCTGTTTATTATGGGTCTTGGATGTAGTTGGCTTGCCAGTTTAGTTCTGAATTTTCCTTTTGGCTTTACATTTCAAGAAGAAGAAAGCGGTGGACACACTGTATATTTGCATAAGGGATAGTTCAATATTTAGAAGATATTTATGGTTGCACTCTTAACAATGAAAACTAGTAAACGATCTTTTTCAAAATTTGAATTTCAGCTGATTGTACCTGTCAGGAAATGTTCTCCTATGAGCATAGTTACGATATAGCCACGATAAAACCTGCGTGTATTTTATTTTCCTTGTTCAGACTCATTTCGAATGAATGATACGTTTCTGTCAAAAGTTCGAGAATTGTCAGTTCTAAATGCGTTTGTTTCAATATTAACTTGCCAAATACCAGCTTACCACAAAACATTAAAGCTTACAGATTTTAATTATTCGTGCAGATAACAATTTCTATTGACGGAACGACGTTGGTCAATGGATTCGAAATCCCGTTATCTTGGAGCACTGGCTAATTTGACTAAAAAATTAATTTATATTATTTTTTAGGCTGGATTGGCGCCGCTTACTTGCGCGGATATTACTTCGCTTCCGGCCGAAGTCTCAGGATGGTCACTGAACGGTTATAACCCAAGCCATGTGTGCCTTCTCGGTTTTGCAAGGATGGTAAATGGCGAGCACTTACGGCTGGACGACCGCACTGGGTGGGTTTTATGCAATCTCAAGAGTATGTCCCACGAAGACAAGGAAGCGCTCTCATTCAGTTTCCAGGGAGCTTACGTGCGGGTAATCGTTCACTAGCGTTTGGCCTACGTGTATCATATATATACCATCATACCAACAAAATTGTGCTTAACTATACAAGTCATATATACCTTCAAGTGCACCATCGAACAAGCAAGTATATGCTAATACTCTTGCTTGCTGTGTGGTTGAATATACTACACATGGCTAAAGTTGAGAGGCTGTGGTTTCTACTAGAAACGTAAAAAAACCAATAGAAATTCATATAGCTCATGTAGTTAGCCGGGTATACAGTAAATGTACACTCACGTGTTCGTTTATATGTTGTCAGCCGTTTTAATCAACGTCACCCGAGTAAATGTCGAATTTAGTCGCATTGCGCCATCGACACGCTAGAAAATTCACAGCTTCTATCATTCACGCTCATGATAAAAAACTACAATTGTCAAATAGCAGTTTCTTATGCACTCATTTGTAGGGTAACCTAGATCATGTAGGTAGATGTGACCCGCAATTCCAATATAAGTTAACGCAAAACTTGTGAAATTTTTCAGGGAAACATCTAAAACTAGTGTTTCAGATAAATGACGCAATTTTACTAATTTTTATCATATGGTTGTAAGAACCCAAGCTTGCCGTAGTTTCAATCTTGAGATATCCAATTGAATTCAAAGTTGGTAAACACTGTCCATTTAAAGTTTATGTAGAGTCCCTTTGCTGGGCTTTAAGGCAACGTATGATCACTTCAACACCTTTAAAATATACTGCTGATGTGTAACTTACTTTTATATGTAGACGTGGTGCCGGACTACATATTTTAAGACCTTTAACACACAATTTGCGTTAAACATCTTCAGAACCGATGTTCCTTAGTCTAAAACAAAAGTACATATCGCGTGAATTCCCTTTCCAGGTGTGTGGCAGAATCGTCCGTAAAGTTCAGACAAATGTATTAGGCGGAATGGAAATAGGCGACCTCATCTTCGAGATAATTTATTCTAAGAAAGTTGTGAATTGTAATGAGATTAGTCAACACATGCTTCGCTGTACTCATGCGAAGCTATTATATTGGACGGCGGAAAGGAGAGCCATTCGAATTTTCGAAAATCAGGGACTGAATGGTTCTTCTCAGAACATTTCGACCAGCGGCCTTCAGTCAACGATTCACCTGGACCAATGGGACGTTCAGGTGAAAATGTCATTCATGAAAAATAACCCTTATAGGCTATGCGCTCACGAGCATTTATCAGAACAATTAAGTTATTTTGAATTCTAAACGATACCAGGCTTAGCTTGAACTGTGACTTACCTATTATTCGAGTGACCAAAAGTCTTTTTGTTATTTAGGTATGCAATAAAACATTTTTTACTAACTTCGACCACACTTGCGTTTGTAACCTTTGAAAAGATTTTTATTAAGTTATGTTATGTTATGACGCAACAGATATTATTCTTGAAATTGCAGCAGCGCGTTCTACACGTAATCCTTGATTGCAAGAGCGAGTGTGGCCTCCCTCGCACGAAAATCCACAGGAAATTGCCGGACAGCGTGGAAGAGATAGATGAAGCAATTGAGCTTCTTCGATGCAAAGGATTTATTTGTTTGACTGATGAAGATTCACTTATGATAACACCAAGCTTGTCTGTGTACTTGGATAAACGTGGGGAGCATTCGACTAAATTTTAGATAAGAACATCGGCTTAATTATAACTGAAAACCATATTAATTCTTGCGTGGCTTGACTGATTCATGTTTCATTGTTTCATTATAATAAAAAATTATAAATTTATGGATTAACAGGAACGCAATAGGTTCATTTTGGTGCGAATTAAACTGCGGGAACACAGATGAAATCGATACTATATTGTTTTTCCGCTTTCTATGAGGCATTTCTTAGTTAAAACTTATTCGTCATTAAAACTCTTCGTGAGGTTTTAACAGTAAATGGTAATACGTAGTGTTCTAAAGTGTTTTTTCCTCTTTTATAAGTACGTAGATGTCACCATGTTTTATGTAAACATCTACGTAACATCTACAGAATCTCTGTCCCTGAAATTCATGCTGGCTATTAAGCGGCGCGTGTTGCAATAATGACAGATGGTTCCGAGCGAAATTAGTACCAATTCTTGTGAAGTATAACACTTAGTTGCTTTGTACAACGCTCTAGTATGTTTTGTTTATTTCGCATCTACATTTATGGGGCCTGTCTTACAAGGTAATGCAAAAAGTGCTACTGTAAACGTTAAGTGTTGGCTGATGATCAGCCCCAAAAATATTTTTTATGCACTCCAAATGAATGTTTATTTTATTTAATAGATGAAAAACCACGTTTAGAGCATATATAAATCTTTAACACTTTTGGTACATATCACCCATACAAATTTGAATCAAACATCTTTATTTGTTCGTAATTTTTTTAAGTGTTAATTTATTACCTTAAGATGCTACTCACAGGCGAAACTCTCGTACATACTGAGTCCTACATTCGACGTACCGTCTACATGGCGGGCCGGAACAGTTCAATGCTCTTTTGTGCGTTCCGTCATTTAGGGCTGTCACCTGTCTGTAATTTAAAAGCCCTCATCATATTCTCAACCAACGCATCTGTCGTGTTGTTTAAATATAATAGCAAAGTGATTCGCGATGAGTCGGATATCCTTATAGAGCTTGTCGGACGTCTCGTAGAAAGGCTAGATTGGTGAAACCCGTTTTTCGAATAGTTATCGCATAACCGGTGCCGTCCCCTTCAAGAAAACAGGGAAAAGCAGGGTACCCATATGAGATAAGCTATTTAAACCCTTCACTTATATTTTTGATCATCTTACGCATAAACGAAACAAGTAAATATAGTAGTAAGGTCATGAAAAATAAAAAAAGAGCAGCTTCTTGACTATTACGAAAACATAAGTTGGATTTGTAGTTCTGTCAATAAACCGACATTTGTTTTGTATCATCGAGATCTCGAAATAGGGGTATCAACATTCATATTTAACCAATGTTTTTTCAATTGTTTTAGTTTTACGATTTAAAATAGTCTATGTACTTTATATTATCAGCAATTTAGTCGTTATAGCTTGTACCGTAAAGAGATCAATCGCGTTCTTGATATGCATACTTTTTTCGAATCATGCATCTGATTAAATTAGAAATCTGAAATTATTCGTTGCATATAATTAGAATCAAAATTGTTCACTGAAAATTGTACTTATTCTGAAAATAACTCGTGCGTTGTGGAGATATGCTTTCCGTACTGAAAATACTGTACCAATAAACAAGTAGTAATATAGACTGGCCATGTTTCCTAATTGTGTGGTTTGCTTTCCCTAGGACCGTTTTCCGTTGAAGTTGACCTGTGTTTTAAAATAGTCCGTCGTAAGGTTTGCATTTCAGGGTTGCATTTAATATGACAACAACATGCAGTACTTTGCCGTATAATTTATTGAAGTTTATTTGAAAAGGCTTTGGTGCCTGCTATATATGTCATATTTAATTTGGTGTAAAGTCTATGCATGTATACATGACGCGAAAATAATGGGTGTAGACGTTATAAATGAAGCATTCAACCGAGAAAACCGCTTTTAAAATTAAGGATTACTTGTCAACAAAAACATTCTAGCTTCCTTTACGAGTTTTAGTGACACTTGAGAAGCGAAGAGGGTAATTTTTGAATGTTTTCATTCCTCTTTACGTTTAGAAGTGAGGGGCATAAAGATATAAGATACCTAACCATCCCGTAGGCGCTCTTTTTAATTTTTTACAATTTAACTTATTATCGTGTTTCGAGTGAATTTTTCGGTTCAAACCTACAACTGAACAATCAGAGGTTACAATAAGAAAGCAATAATACAGCGTCATATATCAACTGTTTCGTGTAAATGCAGTTAATTACTTATTTGTGAATAAATTAAATATTTCGGCGATTTTAGTGAGTGAAAAAATAAATATATTAACAATTTAATCATACTTAGTTTGATGCTTTCAGGATGAATATTCTGTCAGCTGTTCGGTTATACCTCTCTGGCATGGTCAATAAGGCTGGTGCAGGAATGAAGGTCCTTTTGATGGATCGCGACACTATCTCTTTTGTCAGTGTCGCATTTGCTCAGAGCGACATGCACTCAAAGGAAGTTTATCTATTCGAGCGAATCGACAAACACCGTTCAGATGGTAAGACATTTTTAAGGATTCGGTAACTACAGGTCGTTTTAGCGCAAATGTGTTTTGTATAAATTTTTCGGAAAAGGTATATAGGAATAATACAGAATGTAGTTTTTATATACGTGACATAAAAAATTTACTGAGCCACTGGCTTGTCTAACTACTAATATCATAATACTAATATCATCAATAACTGATAAATGTCTTATCTCGGCAAGTTAATCGACGAACTGCAGTGAATAGAAACTGTATACAGCAAATATAGCATTGAAGGGTATCAAAGGTCTGGCAATTCTTGGGTGATAGAGAGCAGAAGTTAACATCTTCAGCCGGTAGGTCTCTTCTTAACGTCAATATGCTGCACAAACAAATAATATTGAGTTTGAAATCACAAATTTAATTAAACTATCCAAGGCAAGGATAAGGAGTGAAATGATATTTATACCTACCAAATACGATTTCATAATTAATTGATAATAATAAGGCGTAGTGTTAAATTGGAGATCTTCAGATTGGCAGGCCAGAGCCCTATCCACCAAACCATCATATTTAGTCTAAGGCTAATTTCTATATTCCATCAAACTTAGAAATTATATTATAAATGAATTTTCGTGCTTTATGTATATTGGAGCCGAACGAATTGGTAAATTTTTATAAGTCGGTTGTAACAATTGCAATACAATGCTCTTTTTTGTATGCATATTCTTTTTTAGAGGTGATGAAATATTTGAAGTGCATCGTATTCGTGAGGCCAACAGAAGCGAATGTAAAACTTTTAATTCAAGAGCTGAGAGCTCCTCGTTATGGCGAGTATTATCTTCACTTTTCAAATTCAATTCCTCGGAGTGACATCAAGAAAATTGCGGATGCCGACGATTTTGAAGTAGTCAAAGAAGTTCAGGAGTGCTACGGCGACCTTATTGCTTTAGCTCCTCACCTTTTTTCTCTCAACCTCGAGCGTTGCCTTGAGGGTATGTGCTGGTATCCCTCAGCATTGCAACGTTGTGCTCAAGGCTTGATCGGGTCGTTTCTGTCGCTTCGAAAGTGTCCAGTTATCCGGTACCAAGCAAGTTCAGATATCGCTAAAAGATTAGCCGACGTCGTCAATCAAGAGATGATGCGAGAAAGCAAGTTATTCGAAGGGCCTAAAAGTGACATCAGTCCACTGCTAATCATTGTAGATCGTCGAACCGATCTTATAACAACAATGCTTAATCAGTGGACCTATCAGGCTATGGTACATGAGTTGCTTGGTATAAAGAACAACCGGGTGAACCTATCACACTTGGAAAATGTCGCTAAGGAGTTACATGATGTTGTATTGTCAGCTGATCAAGACGAGTTCTATATGAAGAACCAATATCTTAATTTTGGTGAAATCGGTACCAATATTAAACTGTTAATAGAAGATTATCAGCAAAAATCTGAGTCTAGCAAAGCGAATCTTGATTCTATTCAAGACATCAAGCAGTTTGTTGAAAACTACCCTCAATTTCTTAAAATACAGGGGACGGTAGCCAAACATGTGGCGATCGTTGGCGAACTTTCTCGTCTTGTGGGAGCTCATAGCCTACTGGAGGTAAGTGAGGTGGAACAAGAGATGGCCTCACAAGGTGATCACCAATTCATATATGAGAGGATTCGGCAATTGATTGGTTCGACCAGAGTGAGAGACATTGATGCATTACGCTTGGTCTGCCTGTACGCCGTGACCTTCGATAAACAACCTCGATCGGACCTGTCGAGTTTACTCCGAATGCTGGAACATCGCGGTATCGATCGGGACCAACAGGAAATTGTGCAGATGCTACTTGACCAACATCGCCGATGTAGTACAACAAACACCGGAACGAACGAATTCACAACTGATAATGTTCGTGCTTTCACAAGAAAAATGATCAAAGGCCTTAAGGGTGTTGAAAACATTTACACCCAGCATTCACCTATGATCAAAGAGTTGCTCACGGACGTGGTACGCGGGCGCCTACGAGATGCTGCGTATCCACTGGTTAATGGTGGACCGTCAACGGTGGCTCGACATCAAGACATCGTCCTGTTTATTGTAGGCGGAGTTACATACGAAGAATCTCTTGTTTCTTGCCAAATTATGCAGCAATTTCCAGGCGTTCAAGTTCTCTTGGGTGGTAGCAACGTTCACAATTTTACCAGCTTCTTAAACGAACTTAAGCTTTCACAACGGAAAAAAAACAGCAATTCTCGAGGCGAGTGCTGGTGAAGTTAGAGTCTACACTAAGTGATTAATATGTGTCATCTTCATCCACTTTTCAAATATAATTATTTCCACCGTCTTAGTGCGATTATACAAAAGCATGCATACATCAAGCTCGATAAGTATTTTATAAATACGAAAATCCTCCTTACTTTTACACACTTAAACAGGCTGACGCTTGTATGAATAAGATAAAGCAGACATAACAAAATAAAATTATGTCAGGTATAAGAGAAGTAACTGAAATGACATTATAACAAAAGATGAATACATAAAAAGAATGCATATGGATTGATAGATATTATAATGCGACGACCTATTGTACATGGATGTGATATAACTACTCGCCAGAATAAAGGGACATTAAACAATACTAATATAAAAACTATATTAAATATATCTACTTGCAAAATAGTAAAAAACTCAGCATTCGTCTTCACTTTTTTTTTAAGAATCAACGGATAGTTTATTGCATTTATAGCTTTTATGACTATTAGACCGAACAGATGAGCGTATATCTATTTACCTAGACTATGTATTTGTATGTACAGTAGAATAACTCAAACTGGAATAATCAAACAGTGTCATTGTGCTTTCTATTGTTGTCGTTACCATTTGGTTATTATTGTGCGACAGTTTCAACTCGTCTATTCGTCCACCTTTCTGCTGCTGGTCAGCATCGTTTTTATTATCATCAGTATAACGTGAGACAACTTCTTACATTCCATATATGTACCTGGATGATTTAAATCGACCAACCTTTTATTAAGCTACCCGAATTTTCCTACGATGTTTTTATTTTTGATCCAATACGCTCACTTAATTAGGTGCTGCGGGATATAATGACTGCGTCCGTGGCTACTATTACTGTTATTAGTCTTATAATTATTTCCATCGTCAGAGGATGTACAATAGCACGAGGTCTTCAACGTAGATCTATGAACGAATAATTGAGTGAGCTTACTTTAGATATGTTAAAAAACTGCAGATATACAAAGCCAATGCATGGTATAAGATGGAAAACAATACATTAATGCTGCGGGAAATTAAGCTTCCTTAATGCCATTTAGTTTAGATGTTCAGATTGCGATGTTTCGACTATTGTTGAAATCGCTGCTTCATCTCCTTTAAGTTATATTTTCCAAGAATGACCAATACTGGAGTACTGTTAAGAAAAACTAGATATAACATTACTATAAATTATTTTTTTAATGCCATTTATAGCACAAATAGATTTTATAAGAAAAGCATCGTTTTTTCATGGTCGTCTTGATCTTAATACACAGCCAGCTGTTACGAGTCGTAGTCCGATTCACTTGTGAGAATCCGATTATATACATATTTTCTACACAACAAAAAGACGATCCTTAATTATTCAGCCAATCACACTGTGTATATCGTGCTACTATGATCAGTCTCCACGACATCGTACGCATGGTTATAATTTTTCCGCGCGAGCATAGGCCCAGATTACATTTAGATGCAGTGCACCAATATTGTGTTTCTGCCGGCCATTTTCTCCCGAGATGAAAGTAACAGGTGGCTGTTAGGTTTCTTGTGAGTATGTGCATTATGTGCTTCAAGGGGGAAAGGTGTTTCGGTGATGCTGATTAATTGCAGTTGCCGTTGCATAGTGGTTGACTGCCAATACTACTATTATAACTACAATTATGATTGTTAACATCATTGTTCGTCAAATAATCTTCATTGCAGAATTCACTGCATTACATTCTGGCGTGGTTGTGCCCAGCGACGTGATATGGGCCAGTGAAACAACATGTTTGCATGCGACCGATTGATTCCAGTGGTTATGCGTTTGTACGATGTTGCATCCAACCATACCAATTTTCAGTAGACCGAGTAGTGGTAAAATAACTATGGATTTATGCGGTTTGTTGATTACGGAGTCCTCGAACTCTTTATTTTTCGATATTTCATAACTTACGTTACAAGAACGCCCCAAATAATAAAATTTAAAGGTTGTTCTTTGCATAATCTTGAGTCTTGTTTAATTAAATTAAAACTGTAGTTTCTTTGTTGGTGCACAGACTGTTATTACACAACTTTTATACCAATAATGACATTGTAACTGTCATCATTAGATGGCAGTATGACTAGAACTAATAATATAATAGCAATATCCGTTACCCGACGCTTTATATTAATTTAGACCATCCGACATCACTTGTGGCTGATGCTAAGAGAAGCTATAGTCTTTTACACATCGTAGACCTAAATAGTGCTGTCTAATGGTTAAAATTTATAATATAGCATAATTGTACAAGTGTTTACGAACCCGAAATGTCTCACCGTTACACTAATTTTCCGAACGCCCGTGTATCAATGTTATCAGTTCTGATCTTAATAAAGGACACTGATGAGGATTCTCGCTGGAAAATCAATCCGAACTTTAATAAGAACGTCCTGTGTTTATCATTATTTTGAATAAAGGAGCGCATAACTGTCGATATACTGGTAGATACAGCAAGTTCCTTAGCCGAGCGGAAAAAGTGCATATGAGTATACATGGCAACAGTGAGTTTGAAATAGTTACATGACTAAATTCATTCTCTTATCCCAGCAAGCATTCCAGTCAAATGGTAACGGACGTGCCAATATATATGGTATAGACTGAACTATTCACAATTCGTTAGGAACTGGTACACTCGAGTTGTGATTTAGTAGCTATTAGAAAGCTTATGGTTCTAAATTACTCGTGTGTCTAAATCACAAATCGTAAGAAAAGAATCCATTACGGTGGGAAAGACTTATCGGGACCTCAGTTTTTCTGTCTGTTTTTTCTTTTTAGATTTTGGCGGTATTTATTAGATTAGGCAGTGGGGAATGTCACTAGAATGGCCAGCCTCAACACTTGTCTTTCACATACCCTTTGTGCTCCACTGAAATAGAGAACATCTTAAGAAAATCGACTATATAAATACAGTACCCAATGAGTGATTTCCTATTTAACCTCATTTGCTTTTACTTTTCATACATGTTTATCAAGTAGTTGCAGCTGCTATCTGAATAATTTTATTGACTAGTACAATGACAAATGAGAAAATATTTAGTTCTACACATTACCCTGGCTTTAGCAGCTAGCGCCCAAGACACGGTAACCATCCAACAACTTTGGAGGGTACTAAGTGCGTCCTAGACTTTTTTCATAACCTTTTTGTAGAGACTCTTTTCTATATATATATATATATATATATATATATAT
>MNPL01000136.1:0-19716 GCA_002081605.1 Tropilaelaps mercedesae
TATATATATATATATATATATATATATATATAATGTATCTATCAAGCACATAATTTTACATAAATTAGTTTAAAAAGACGTCTACAAATGCTACTCTCTAAACAGATACGCGACAGAGTAGAATCTACTTAAAATTGCGCTTTAAATATTTCTATAAGTTTTTACGAAAACGAGTTGGCTTTAGTTTGCTAAGCCGTTGTAGAATTTTTCGGGATTTTTATACGCATGCACATATTTCCATGCTTCAACAGGTGGAGAAGAAACAAGCGAGTCTTCGAATGCGCCACATCTAAACTTGAAGCGTCGACATCCGTTATTAATACTTTACTCTCGCATGAGTTCCGTACTTCAGCGCGGTCACAACGAGTTAGGGGAGAAACAACGAACCTTCTGGCAAAATCGGCGTTGCCGACCAGCTTACGGGCAGCACAACAATGATAACTGGCAGCTGAGTAACTTGAAGGTCGCTCGATGAGTTAGTTTGAAACTTAACTGTGCTATGAGTATCTTTCACTAATGGCTCGGATCCCCGTTGTACATGCTTTTTTTTAACTTCATTATTATAATATCTGCACGTGTGAGCTACAGGACCACTTCAGTTTGTCTACTTATTGGCAACACATTCATTTCATTTATTTTTTACAAAACTTAAGCTAGTTTGGTTAGAGGGAAGGTTTAATTCGAAAATAATAAGTGAACATCACGTATAGAAAACTACTAAATAAAACGAGTGTAGTGATCAACAAATTAATTACCACTAAAATCAGAGCTGCACAGAACGCTACTGGCTCTTTTGGAGGTAAAAGTGAGATTAACATTTGAAAAACAGAATTTTTTAATTGTTTTGCTTTCTTAATCTGATACATAGAACCGTTTGGAGATCGAGTGAAGGATAAATTCAAGAGGAACTCCTGTGTGGCATCTTCTTGCTTGACACCCTTTTTCAGATAGGTGATGCACTTGGGCAGGGATCTTTTGGCACCGTCTTCAAAATAAAGACAAAGGTAGTGTACTCAGGCGCATGCGGAGTACATAATTAAATGCCAGTTAGTTTTCATCTTTTGTATACAAAGTTATTAAAGGTGTGTTTTAAAACTTTCTGTATACCCATTATTCCTGTTATTCTAAATGTTGGTATAAAAAAATAGAGGTTGAAAATGCGACCGATATCAACTGAATGCCAAACAGAACTGAAACAAGCCCTTGGCATTGTCCTTCAAGATTCGAACATATTACACATTTCAAGCTTCTTAACCGTTCTTCTACATTCTGTTTTGCATTGTCAGAGATACACTAAACGTTTAATGGTTGCACAGACTAATTGATGTTCTAATGTCCCTTTCATAAGCTTCTTATAATGTTACGTATAAGTTATTACGTGGGTTTTTTGCTTCTGAATTGCTGGTTCTCTGGTTCTCTATTACTGTCAAAAGTATTGTCACATCTGTTGATCTTTAGAGGTTAATTGGCTTTAGAGGCTGTTGACGCTGGCTTTACGCACAGCACGCGCGAGTTTTAAATTTTTGGGGTGTTTGCCTTGCATCCGAACGATTACATCTCGAGCAGTGCGGTTAAATGTCTTTGGATTCGCGTTCATGGTGACCGCTTTCATTCAGGCGAAATCATAGCCGAAGAACAAAGAAGACAAATCGGGCAGTCTTAACGAAGGTTACTAAAAATCAATGGAAAAAGACAATGCCTCCTAGATACGTACGGATTCACCCATTTTGGAGGGTTTTTTTGCGGTGTTACTGCCCTAAGTAGGACAATGGTGCCGTCGCTGCGATCAAATGCATTAAAAAAAGCGTCCTGGATGGAGAACGCGAGCTTCTACGTATTAAAAGCGAGTTTTCATGCTGGCGAGCATTATCAGGACACCCTCACGTAATCCAACTGCTCGCCTTTCTTGAAACTGAGAGCCATTGGTGTTTCGTGATGGAGTTTGTGGACCTTGGCAGCCTGAGTCAAATTCTCCGACATAATGGTAGTTATTTTAGTTTTTCATAAATCATGATCCACCTTCTCGCAACTGCACGCGCGTATCATTTCCACGCGCGAAATACAGCATAGGGATAGGAAATACCTTTATGTAGAATATACTATACTACTTAGTAGAGATAGGAAGAAACAGAATTGCTCGTGCATATAACAAATTAATTTTGGTGAATTATTCAGGAATAGCAAATACAGATCGTCTCCTTTTGGGATCCCATTCACATGCGCCGATCCTTGCGTACGCGAATATCCAAGCCAATGAATGCTCTTAGAGATTTAGGCATCTATTTTCAACTCACTCAACTTTCAAGTCAACTCACTTGCAGTTGACTTCTGAACGCTTACACCGAGAAGTTATTCGGAGATCTTTAAATATATTTACTCAAATATTATACCTTTCTTATATAAAATCGAAAAAAACGTTTTAAAACGTTTTTTTTTTCGATTTTATAGACGATTAATGGAATTAAGACATAACTGCTTTACATTTGTTTGCGCAGCCATAGTCTATGCAGTTCTATACTATACTGCAGTACTTGAAGACGAAAACTTTTATTTGAACAATCTGTCTAAAGGTACGTGATAAACTAGTCACGCAATGATACTAAAAATATGTAGGGTATACACTTTGTTTACTTCATTTTACCGAAACCTTATACAAGATGCTACTGCACAACAAGTATTGAACGTAAAAAATGACGTGTATTCCAGACATACGATTATCTCGTTCTCAAATTCGACGCATCACGGCGCAACTTTGTCATGCCGTGTCAACAGTCCACGCAGCTGGCTATCTTCATAGGGACATAAGTTGTTCAAATATTATGCTGACTTCTAGATTAGACGCCAGACTCATCGACTTCGGACTCAGCGTTAAAGGAACTATTGGGTATAATAGGTTTGTTCCTCTTTCTCCCTCCTTAACCTTTCCCAAATTTCCCGATAATAACACACTATTGTCAAATAATGTTACCTACTATTTAAACTACTTTCTCCTCTTCGAAGCCTAGGTTAAATGCCGTTCAATTACCCAGCTAGGCGATTTACAAGTATAATTGCGAAAACGCACTGCACGTAGATTAATATTTATAGCACAATTAATTTTTTGGCGAACTGTGATAGTGGTCAAAACAGTTCGCATTTGGCAATATAAGTTCAGTGTTAACAGTATATTTTCTAACAGATTTTCTAAATTTTAACCTCCCTTATATGGTATAAAGCACGCAGTTGTGTACTTCTTCTGCACTTAGGTGTGGCAGTCTTGCATACATGGCTCCAGAAGTCTTACGCAAACGTCCAGCAGCATGCGGATCAGACTGGTGGTCTGTAGGGATAGTATTGTTTGCAATGCTTATGGGAAAAACGCCATTGGCAATTCACGCGTATAAGAAGAAAATCGACCTGGGCGTAGCTTCGCGGGACTTAAGGTTTGTCAAGCAAAGTATACTTATCAATTAAAATAATCACTTCAGAGAACGGCGAAATTTGTCCTTGTATTAATATCAAATCTGAACACGTCACTATTTTCCGTCTAATTGTAGATTCGCCTTGGCCAAGACAACTCCGGTCCGAATTAGCCGTCGACTTAAACCTGAAGAAAAATCTCTTCTCATCGAAATTCTCAAGTAATGAAACCGAACTATTTTCACACGTCCTGCAAAACGTTCTTTATTAATAAAAAGCCTGTGTCTGTATAATATCTGGAAGTTCAAATGTTTGGAAAATTGTGTTTGTGTGCTTCCATATCTCAAAATTCTGCTCATTTTTCTGCTCGTTATAGAGAGGATCCCTCCGAACGCCTGGGAGCCAGAAATGGCATGGACTTCGAACTTGTGAAAAGGCATGAATTCTTTGGATGCTTTAATTGGGAACCTCTGGACCGAGCTCGTGGCGCCATTTTGGCTCGTTTAGCAAGAAAAAAAGCATCGTGGTAACGCATTGCAAAAAAATAGGCGTCTTTTGAAGTTGGATTATTGAGTTAAATTAGTCACTGAATACCGCAATTTCACGATCATTGAAAGGACAAAGAATCTAACGATAAGACTGAACAGTTTTTCAAAAAAAGGCTAACGCAATAAATAGACCACTTCAAAATTTATTCAGCTATTTAGTGTGCTGTAATAGTTTATTTTAACAGTGCTTAAAAACCACTTGTAAATGATTTTTTTTAATGTTCGACATTCAGTACTAATAATTTGGCAAGCTTTTGGTAAAAAGAATTAAGCGTAATCAATCAAGCTATTTACAAGGAATATGAAGGAAGGAACAATGAACGGAACCAATTAAATGCTATTAGAGGCGTCCGAGAGTTTATATCAAATCCAAGCTTTAGTTGTGCAAATAGGTAGAAACTGTATATCTAAAATTGATTAAAAAACATTGGCGAATTACTAACATCTACGAGAAGGTTTTTGCTATTAGCATGATCCAACTTAACTTCCGATCCGATCTAACTTCTTGTGAAATTCTTGTGAAAGAGCTTAGCTTTGAACTCATAACTGAGATAGACCTTGACTTGGTGTAGGGTCAGTGTTCTAGGCCTGTATCTGTCTTTAATCAAAGCAAAGAACGAAAAAATGAGTTCTACAAACTCACTGTATATATGAAATAGATATATATTCTCTAAATTTATTACAAAACGCGGACAAAATAAAATCGTCACAAAAAACTTGCAAAAAAATTACCAAAAGCATGAGTAAGAAATGAAGCGCGATGAAGTATTTATATAGGAAAGTCAATAATGGCACTAGTAACAAGAATAAGGCTGATAGACGTAAAAGGTCTCATAACCCTAAAGCCACTGATCATTACCAATGAGAACCAGACTTACCAAAGCTACAAAGGCGATGGGCCTAAACAGTAGTCATAATAGCATGTATTGCCCTGTGGATCTGGGAAATTTCGAAAAAGATAAGGAAAAGTGGTAAATCAGTTGAAGACAACTTTCAGTTACCATCAGACTAAGAGAGGGGTACAAATAGTGCTTTTGGGGCAAGGATTTTTTGAAGCGACGTTTAATGATCTATACCAACGTCATAGTATAGTATTTGTAGATATTATAGTATTTTCATATATTTATGCTTTAATTTTTGCTGATTTATAAAATGTAGACCACCTAAATACATTTCTTAACAATGCATTTTTTAGAATTTGTTCTAAATGTATACCAATTCGCCGTTTATTATTTGCTTTAAGCAGTAATTCATATACATAACAGTACTAAATTTTTATCCATAGCCTGTGTAAATGATTTTTGGGTTCTTCTTAAGAGTTAATGCTACAGAATTCAGATTAAGATATTCAGGGGTCTCAGTCTTAACAGCAAATCGTGCACCTGATGTGATAAACTCTACACGTTTGGGTTGCGTGTGGGTGATCTGCCTATTGTAACGAATATAATGTTTACGCTGCATTGCAGTGAAAGCTGTAAGTGATTCATGTATGTATGGTGATCTAATTCAACACTGTGAGGACTGTTTACATTGGTAGTGTTTTTTTGCTCTTCTTGTCTCTGGAAAAATGTATCCACAAGAGGCATGCTCTGCAGTGATGAAATATTTCATAACCCGCATTGCCGATGACATCGTCTCCTAAAAAGATGAATGGCCATCAAGTTGAGCTTCTAAAACCGTTTAAGAATTGGTTAACAAATTAAAATAAAAAAGAATTAAAAATGTGAATGAATATTTATGGCGATTATAAGTGATATTTTAGTACATAGAGGGTTAGCGTAAAAAATTAGTAATAATGTAATTGTGTATAATCCCCAACATTAACTGAAGACCTGGTGTTTGTGACGATTTGACATAATTTGTGGGGAATAACCTCCATTTATTCGGGTAGTCAGCAGAAAAATAGGATTTGTTCAATTTAAATATACGTGCGCATTTAAACTTGCACTTCCTCTATCATCATCAGTGTATCATGCAACCCACCTAGACTGTTTTATAGCTTTCATGTTATTTAAACAAGCCCATGAGTGTTAAATGCGTGGACACTACCTACGCGGACCCACATGGACTCTCTCAAGCCACTTGAATAAGCGGAGTATACCAAAAACTAAATAAGCTAAAATAGTGTAGAAACGGTGTATTCTGCATTATTCGATTTCTAATTTATTATACACTTTGTGAATTTTATCATATATATCTGTTACTATTAGTCTCCTTGAAAATGCGATAGCCGATCTTTTTTTGACTAGTAACATTTCAATGTGTGCCTCTGCTATTTAATTTATTATTTAAAATAAAGCAATTGTGTGTTGACAAACGTCACTATCCGAAAGCGATTAATGTATAATGTGTAATAATGTGCGATGATTAATGTGTAAGGCACCATTTTTAGCATTGTTTCGAGATGGGTATATACCAAAAATTGGTTGTCGCACAGCCATCCAAAGAAATGTACACAGTATGCCGTCTCCGTCATGACGTATGGGAAAAGAGCTGGTACTGCACGGGTGAAGAAGAGTTGTATAAGTGGCTGACACCGTTGACATCGCTGTAGGCCTTTGCTTGGTGCATAAAGTGCATAAAGGCAACGCCAGGCAACATTTCACTAGCAAACGCCCTCGAAGATGTTCTCCTCTCCCACAGGCCTACGCAGGATCCGGTCCTGCGCTCTTGTAGCCGGTCGGCTGGTTCAGAGTGCACCACTCCTAACCACGCCACACTCACTACTACCGTCCAGTGAAGAACAGAATCAACAACCGTAGGAAGAATTAACCTAGCCAACAAGGTAAGAGAAAGACGACAAAATCCTTTTTCGATGCTTCGGTTTGAGAGCAGCAGGTCGGGAATGATGTGTGGGACACGAAATCCGCAACTTTGCCCTGTTGCATTGTACGTTGTGTGTTGTCCTGTCTGTGGCTGCATTTGTGCCCAAATGGGTTGGCTTCTGCTTCTTCATTTATCCAGCTCTTAGTGTAATTATTACATGACCATTCTTCGTACTACATAATGTGAGGTGCAGAGTCTGCAGGAAAAGAAATGTGAGTTGTTTTAAAAGATTTTCAGTAATTAATGCAAAACAAAGACCACTGCAGACGAAAACGTCTTTCTTCTGCGAAAGTTGCCTGGTTTAGCCTCCCATTTTGGAGGCTAGTTTGTTGAACCAGTCTTAGTCAGATTTAATGATGTCTTCGGCTATTTTAACAAAGCTTACTTCATCAAGGTTATGTTCCGTGCTTTTGAATAAACTACTGTTTCATTCGCGGAGGAAGGGGATCTTTTTATAAATCGTGTATGCTCTTAATTTGCTATAGAGTACACTTTCAGCCAAAAGCGTGAAAAACAAAAGACTGTGGAAAACCTAGCCTTTCTACCTTACATAGCTCCGGCTCTGACTGTTAAACCATTATAGACTATAATGAACTACGTGCTTGTGGGTGTCGCTAAGCGTGGCCAGCGTGAGCGAGGCGGGCAAGCTAGCAACGTTTCCTGATGAGATGACACCAACTAGCGTTAGCGCTGACCGCCGCTTGAACTATACTCAGCCCATGGCCAGACCTAAGGGGAATGACTGCATCGCCTGGCCAACAGGGTCGAGAGGGCTGATTGGCTAAAAATCTCGCAGGAAGGGATCAGAACAACACTTGGCCATAATCCCAGCGCACCATACTAACACACATATAGATAGCGATATAAATTTGCCGGAAGGACACAGTTGACTCGCACCTTCTTATTACCGGGTGTTTAAGAGACATGCGGCTACAAAAAGCACAGATTTTGCTTTGCGTTTGGATGATAGTTATTTCATACAGATAAAAGTATATAAACGACACGTATTTTGCCTTTACGTAGAAGAATTCGCGGTTTTATAACGATATAGGGTCTAGTCAATGTCAGGCGCCACATTATGCCTGAACCCCAGGCAGCAGGGAACCCCGCAGACAACACCGAAGTGCTGCTAACTCTGCGGAGCCGATGAGCAGCGTAAAGCGTGTCTTTCTGTACTGCGCACTTTACAACCCAGGGTGCCAACTCTCGACACAGCTTCTAAACAAGATTCGTTTGTTCGATCTCCATCTCCGTTGCGAGATCAAGTCTGCGAGCAGCCATGGAACACAGGTTTAGGTATTCGTATTAGCCATATGAAGGCAATGAGCAGACGCGGCCTATCGTTAGGTGTAGGCACAACACCACTACTGACGGCAAACCTATCTTACGGTGCTTCTGGCAATACTGCCATATGAAGTTTTCTTTCTCAGATTAGCTCCGACGTAGTGGCTCAAGCAACAAGGTCCGTCGCTAACTCGATTAAGATAGCAGGCGTATACCCCACAGGAAAGAATTAAATAACCGATATCAATTTAACCAGACATCTTCTAATATGTGATTTTCTGTCATTAGCGGCCCTTGATGGTTCAACTGTCGTCAGATATAAAATATCTCTAAGCATTAGTACAATTTGAAAGATGCAAGACGATTTTTTATTCTTTGATCTCTTGTCAACAAACGGGCACCACACACTACCGGCAGAGACAACTCTTGACAGTCAAGCCAGAGAGTGGGTCAACTTGCAGTTCGAAAAACCCATAACATTAGCGCTTCGAGGCATGATCAAGAGGGTAATAGGTGCATAAGAATATACCTATATAGTAGCTTCTAGAAAATCTGGAATATACGACTTTTAAAATTTGACATATCTTTTATGTAAATCTAAATGCATAAGCGTATTCATGTTCGTTTGTATAAATAATATACGTGATACTTACTATTAGAGTAATTTACAATGGATAGAACAATATTATGAGTACTTAAGGGAACGCAGAAGAGTTGAAGTACATTGAAATAATTTAATAATCATGACTTAGTTCCGTTATTTTCAATTCTTATTCTGAGCAGGGAATTTGGGCGTATATCTGCTCATACACGTTATCCAAAACAGAATTTATAAAATACAGTATTTTGACCATAAATTATCCATTGGGTTATCCCCGTCTAATGATGAAAAGAAATGATTATCGATAAAAGTAATATTTGGGGAAATTTTACATTATGAAATTCGAACCTTACTAATATTAGGTAGAACAAGTGGTGTAATAATGATACAACAGGCAGGATATGTCATAAATTGTCAAAATACTGATTTCCTCGCCTGCGTCAAAGACGTGTACCGAGCAGTTCGAGAAGCTTTGCCAATTTTTTGGCGACGAGTCATTCTACGACGAGTGCACGTTTATGCCAGAGTGGAACCATCTATCGTACTCTTATTTGGTGAAAATCATTTTTGAATAAAGTTTCTTCAAAGAACTATCGATCGATATGCTGAAATTAAACAAGCATAATGGAACTCTACTCGACATTCGTGCTTTCTCTGTATACTCCATATCACTGAAATCTTCATTTTCGCGCTTTGTACAATACCATGGCTACTCAACTTATAAAGAAAGTTGTGCCAAGAGAGCGAAGAAACTGCCTATCTTATCTGTTGGAAAAAGATTTCAGCATACAAAAGGTAATGCGAAGTCCAAGCGTGCTACTAAGTGAAAAATGTTTTTTATTTATTTCACGTCCTTACGGGATGGCATAGGGAAGAAAACACCGAGGCTATGCTTACCCTGACTCCCATAATTCCATATGCATAATAATGAATTTTGTGCTGAGTTTTCTGCATGCCCTTTGTGAAAAATGCGTAATATCTAAATATATGAGCTTGCACTTGTAAGAAAAAGATGTTAAAATTTTCTACATCGCGATGTTATCAGATGGTGCTAAGCAAGGAACAACAAAAGAAGGATGCAGAAATGCAAAAGAACCTCGACCAGGATGCGGTATGGAAACGTATCCAGCAGAACACCTTCCTAAGGTGGGTGAACCAGCATTTGACAACGGTCGAAAAAACTATAGCTTCGCTGGAAACGGATTTTGCCGATGGAATTCGATTCATTGCCTTGCTCGAGGTACTTTCGGGTAAAAAATGTCCTTACAAGTTCTCGAAACGACCGACTGTGCGTGGCCAGAAGTTGGAAAACGTCTATGTCGGCTTAAAATTTTTAACTGACGACGAGGGACTCAAGTTAGTCAATATTGGTACGTATTGAGAATGTGTACAGGTTTTTGACAATATGGTTTACTTTGGTTTAGTCTTATTAGACGACTATGACATAGTTCAAGACGAGAAATGGGTTCATTTCGTTATAGCTTAACCTAGTGGTGTCACGTAGCCGTAATTCTATCATTAACATTGCAGTATGAAGAATTCACTACGAATAATCTCGGCCCATTTTTGAAGCAATGAGCCCTTCGCAAGGCATCAACTTAAAGCTGCTTATCAACATTTATTTTCAGTAGAACACCGTTTCACCTATGTACACGTTAGAATAAAAGAAATTTGGAGGGCTTAGCTCATCATCCGAGTAGGTGATCAATGTCTTTATTTAAGCCTGCATTCAAAATGTATACAAAAAGTATATTTAACCTCCAATGTTCAGTTATTTTAATTTTATTGGAAATCTCGATTTCATGGTAAGGTTTAACAAGATTTAACAATTGGCAGCCTATTATCTTTTTAGAAGTAAGAGTGTGACCCGTAGCAAAACTCAAATGGGGAATTCTGTATTATTTTCTTCCCACGCAAACTCTTTCAACCTATTTAGAGTTTCGTGGCTGGCCTGTCTCGTCAACTGCCTTCTATCTGCCCCAGCGTCACCGACAGCAATAGCAACGTGCTAGGCAATGCAGCTCTTGAGATGAAGTGAAGCTAGACAGATGTGTGTTCTGTGATACCCATCAGCAGTAGCGGCAACGTGGCTCATTCTTGCCGCATCCTCTTAGGCCATTGGCCGTGGGCAAAAATATGCTAGAATGTTCTCTTTAGACATCTCAGAAGCTGCCGCTCATCGCTTGTCGTTGTTTGCGTTCGGACTCGATTCATCGTAGGTCAACGTACACCAGTATATTTTCCTCCAATTAGACTAGGCCTAGCGATACAGAGAGCTCTATCTAGCCATTCAGTACCAATTGTTTAGTGGACAAACGACTTATTGCTATCAGAGGTTATTAGCGTACGGGTCGCTCCATTGAACTGTCTTCATTTTCGGTAGAAAGGCAATAACATAATAAATTACTATAGCTGCGCCGACAAATGTTATTGCTATCACATACAGCTATAGTGTGAGCATCTAATATCTTAAATCAAAATATTAGATGCTTGCGCTTTGGTGAACATGGCATTTAGCTTTATCTATCGCATTTGAAGTCAATTTGTCGATAATACAAGCCAGCGTAAATTCTTCTAGATCTTTGCTAGAAGACTAACAGGTGCTTCGGGCTGGCGGACTGACGAACATTGAAAAGCTCTTGCATTCCTCGCTTAGTTATGTAAAACGTAACAAGAATCTTTATAAAGCAACTAACATGAACAATATATTCGCTAAGTTTATTAAAGCCGTACTGTCCTAGGGCCGTTACTTCACGAATACGCTATTAAACAGGCTTCGTTTAATAGTGCATTCGTGTTCTTCAATTTAATAGACTTTCTTCAGAATAATCTTTGAAATAATAACAAATTTATACGATGAACATCAAGCGATGAGTAAACCCGGCAAATGTTCATGATAAAATGATCCTACAAGCATTATGTGAACACGCTAACGTAGTGTAAAATATAACTTTGAAGTGTTCAAAGTGAACAATTTTTAGGAATATCAGTAGATAAAAAAAATTATTGGCGACCGAAACGGCATCGGCAGGATTGTTTACGGAAGCAGTAATTCCATAGCAAGTTAAAATAGGGTCAAGCGTCCTATATAGGTGTGATTTTTACTATTTCAGCTATAAATTTACAAACTGTAACAAATGAACTATTTTATGTACACAAAATTTATTGAAATTTCCTCTGCTATATTTCACCTAAAAAAGCCTACTGATATAACACTACATATTCTATAGACTCTATACAGCGCTCTGCGCTAAAGCTTTACTGAGGCATATGGCTTCAGTCAGTGAATTCAGGCACGCGTCCAAAGTGTTAACATTAATTTGGTATTTCATTAACTGGTGACAATAAAGTGTTTATAACTTTACTGTAACATATCTATAATTGGCATAGTACAAACATGATTCAGAATTTGCATAAGCAGTCGAAGGCTTTGTTGCGTGAATATTAATCCTCTGGCTTCTCTGGAGGTGGCCCGCAAGGTTGTATCATTTTCCGCATAAGATTGAAACGCACCCGCGCCTTAGTTTCGTTTTCTGCTATAGCAAAGAGACTGAGCAAATTTTCATGGCCCATGTATGAAGCAAAAGCATCACGTTGCTGATTTACTAGCCACTCATATTTTGTAGTATCCGCGTGGCCAGTACCAATATATTTGGACTGGAGATGCTCCAACTGTGAATGGATATTGTAGCGTTCCGCCATTATGCTGCCTCGCCAGCGTGTTGTTTTACCTGTTTAGGAAAATGTCGACATTGAAAAAGAAAGTTATTTTATTACAACATAACGATCATGTATACATTAGGAGATTTCAACAGGTGTGGTCACTCGCAACTTGTCAGTACATAATATATTACCACGTACTAATCGTATTAGCACTGCACGTGATAACCAAGAAATCGTTCTGCACAGTCACACTTATCACGCACTTGCCCCGTACTTACAATACACGATAAGCAACAATCAATCTATAGGTATGTAATAAACGAAATACAAATAATATGCCGCGACTCAATGTTACAAAAAAAAGTTTCAAGCAGATGCAAGCAAGGAATAAATATGTATAACTTTGAATATACACTTTGTGAAGTAGAAAGGCAACACTAGTAGGAATTTTAGAGAATATTATTGCTGTACAATGACAGAAGCGCACCACAGTTTCTTAATTTGTACGCGTCGTTCGGGCCGGCCACGATACGAAGCACAAACAATGTTACTTGTGATCTCTGGTCTCTCGGTCCTTAAGGCGCGGGCGTTGGGCATTAGGAATGAACGTCCTTAGACCGAAAGGTAGAGCGAGATGAAAGGAAGGAGTGTTAACAGAGCATTCCCCAGTGAAATTCACTAGTCTTGGCCAGTATTTTGGTGTAATAATGTAGATGTAATAATATAGATATAATAATAATAATAATAAGAATAATAAGAAAGATAATAAGATAGATAATAATAATGTAGAATAATGTAGAGAAGTCAACCTCTGAGACATGAAGCCTATAACAACGGTGATATGAAGAGACCTTAGCCTTAGTTGTCTGAATGAAGGACCAGCCTTACTGGCGGTTGGGTCTCCCTGATCAGTTTGAGGGCGATCCCAGACCATTTTTATTGCAGTCTGTTGGGACTTTGGCGGGGAAATTTCACTAGGTTTCGCGTGTTGACCGACCGCCTATAAATTTGGTCGTTGGCAGGTCGTGCTCGCTGCTGTAACGGCTAGCGTATTTCTTAGGAAAATAACTCTGGGTAGAAATCCTTTTTAGAAATTTGATGACGGAGGTCAGCTTGGGAACACATTCGTCGTTTAACGTCTAGGGACATCAAGAATTGTATGAGAAAGGGATATATTTTTAGGACTGAGTATAAGCTAACATATAACGTCCACGGTAGCGTTTTTTGCATCATTTCGTGAGACGGACTCCACAAATGTAAATATGCAATGGCAGGGATCTAACACCTGCACTTCCGTGCCTTCTCCGGTTGAAAGGCGCATGTGAATGCACCAAGCCACCGAACTTGAGAAACGGGTGCTATCTTCGCAGCCTTCAAAACGGAAATTTTATTAACATTTCTAAATTATCAATTATGTAGGCTAAGTGAATTGAGTCTGGTTTATAGACTAAACGGTAGCATCATCATGGATTTAAAATTTCTAGTAGTTATTATATACGAATGTAAAGATTAAACCTTTGTGAGTAATATAAAGCGAAAATAATTAAAAAATTAAATTGATTCACTTAGGATTAGAAAGGATGTTTACCGGGTACATCTTACGCATGACCATTGGATTATCACTCATCAAAAATATATAAATAGGGATGATAGACCGCTATTGATTTACACAAGAGCTTTTTTCAGCTATTGATATAGCTGAAAAAAGCTCCCTAAAAACACGAAGTGTTGCAAATAATGTCGTGAATTACTCATTGATTACCTATTACTACAACATAGAAAAACCTGGGATAAAAAGGGGTCAATTACACTATCATTGATTTACATTGTCAATGATCTGCTTTTGAAGCTCATCAATTATTGTAACTCTGTTTGAAAGATAACTAATAAGACCGCTGTATTTTTAGAATAACCGGCCCAATAAAGCTTGCATCAAAATACTCATATTTTTACTACCAATTTTAGTCTCAGGCAGTGGAGGCATTTATACCGGCTTTACCCTAATCGGGCTGACTTCTTTGGCGATACTTTTTGTTGATCATGGTTTTCTTTTAGCTACGAGTTTTATATGATTAGCGTCACTGGTTGTAGCTCGTATACAGCTCATGTTCCCCAGACACACACCGTCACGTTCTACATACTTTCTACCCTGTGAAGTCTGCTTATAACAGACTGTTCCATATATAATCATAATTACTGATTATCATACCTACATTTTTCGAGTAGACATCGTGATCAAATACTGTGATGAAATTTGATGCAGTTTGCACTAGTTTGTCGAATAAATACGCAAGGTATCACAAACAGCCCGGGTAAGCCACCTGTGCTGGAAATAACCGCCTTTGTCGTCTTTGTAAGACAAACAATACTTGATACCAAAAGTTTTACTCTTTTGAATCAACCGATTATGCAATATCAAGGTAAGTTTGATGACTTGTAGTAACGTCGAAAAGATAAAATGCTTTACATATACGAACCTACTCAACAAAGTGATTTTACATTCTCAAAAATATTAGCCCTTTATATACGAAAAGTATGTGTTTCGTAAAATTATTGAAAATATAAGAAATATGGTAATAAATAAGTAAATTTTTTTTAACTGAGATTGTTATAATTCGTAATACATAGTATTTTATGCTAAAAAACGCAGCCAAGCAACTACAGATTTGTTATTCTGTTACAGACTCTTCGGACATAGTCGACTGCAAACTCAAACTCATTCTTGGCCTTATCTGGACTCTAATTCTGCATTATTCGATCTCGTTGCCCATGTGGGAGGGTGACGATGAAAACCTTCTCGAAGGCAAAGCTAAGACACCAAAAGATAGATTATTGAAATGGATCCAGTCTAAGGTAAACTATGTATATATAATCATTTGTTCTTTAGCAGAGGACTTTAGCCAGACAACTCAGTTACAGTACTCTACTAAACCTTTGAAGCGCATATCTCTATATGTATCAATAAGAAAGTATATAAAATAATAAATCTCATTTATGACAACTGCCAATAATACTTCAATTTTTTTAGTATAAAGTGTATACTGAGAAGAAGTATAGTGACTTCTTGTGCAATTTGCTTGTCACATACAGCCGCAACATCGGTGGCCTCAGATCTATTTAACAAGGCGTTGCTTAAATGTTACGTATCAAACCAGATTGTCAAATTTCTGATGATAGAGGTACGGCATGCGACATTATTTAGTCTTCTATAATCAACATAAACCTGAGACCACACTAAAATGGTCCCCGGCTCCACGGCTTCGTTGAAACAATATGCATAGCACTTTAAATAATTTAGACTGCTTAACTAATATTAACAGGTCATGATAAAATTTTAGATCCCTGACAAAGCAGTGAAGAATTTCACGAAAGACTGGAACGACGGCACAACATTGGGTGCTCTCGTTGATGCGTTGGCACCTGGGCTCTGTCCGAACTGGCAGAAATGGGACCCCAAGGACGCACAGAAGAACATTAAGGAAGCGATGCATGCCGCTGAAAAATGGCTTGGAGTCGCCCCGGTAGGAAAATAAAACAAGGCTTACAGTGACTGCTGTATAATTAAAAAAATCAAATAAGTCTGCTGCTCTTGCATTTACTCCAAAACATATTCCTCGAAATTCCTTCCAACGAAAGGGTTTAATTACAAGGCACAGAAGCCAAGCTCTCTAATTCTAGAAAAGAGGTTATCATCTCAGCTTGGATACGATTTAGTCATAAATCTGTTACGGCGTAAAACTGGTCTATTGAGTTATATGATATCATTGTGATAAAAAGTTGAACTTTTAAATCAACTCCCTGTCATGCTGAAGGATACCGAGGCTGTTTTCCACGTGAGTCACCGTACGCTAAGAATGAGTGGTAGCATATTTTAATTTTTCTACCAACTTGCAGCTCATTGATCCCGAAAACATGGCCAACCCAAAAGTGGACGAGCTGTCAATGATGACCTATTTATCGCAGTTCCCCAACGCCAAACTTAAGGATGCTGCTCCGCTTAAACTTGAGACTAATCCTAAGAAGGTTCGCTGCTTTGGGCCCGGTATTGAGCCGAAGGGCATTACGTGCGGCGCACCTGCCAACTTCACGATCGAGACATTCGGCGCTGGTGAGGGAGACCTTGAAGCCTGGGTCGAAGACGACAAAGGAAGTAGAACAAAGGTGCGATAGGATCGTGTTTGTAGTCTTCAAGGATTGCCAACGCTTCTCATAATGGTGGCAACAAATTTTAAATGGAATGCTATACGTCAAAGATATGTATGTAATTAATTTAGAAGCGAAGCTGAAAAAGGAAGATTTGATCATATTTGACCATAATTTACTATACCATGCTAGATATCTTGAGATGATTTCGTATTTAATTGCAATAGAAGCGTAAAAAGTTGGTGAACTATGAAAAATAGAACAGTATTCCTAGTCTGCCTGTTGGTAAAAAGCCAAAAGCACATAGCCCCCCTCTTATAAAGAACTACTAAAGTTAGAATGCGCATATATATATGAGATAAGAGAGCAGGCAGGTACCCCCTTTTCCATGTTCTGTTCCCAACTTGCGTTCACTGTGGTCATTATTTATGTAGTATGCTATTAACAAATGTCGTCATTGCAAACGTTACCTTGTAATGAAGTTAAATTAATGATAGCAATATTACTAATAATAATATTGTTAATAACGTGTGTTGCTGATGGTCGTAATGATTATTTGGTTCAAGCAGGTACATCGATATTTTTGTAAATGTCGTGACACATTTGTCCGAATGGATACTCTCTATGTACTAATATAAACTGACGGTGTATGGATTATTAATAACTAGACAGATATGTGTCAGCTAGATATGTGTGTATTGGAGAGCAGTCGTAATAGACTAAGTTTATCCAAAATGCTTAAAGAATTGGTTCTGTTGTAATCATCCAGATTGACATCAAATTGGAGGATGAGGGTAAGAAGCGCTGGAAAGCTACCTACACACCAAAGACCCAAGGCGCACACAAGGTATACGTCAAATTCGCCGGAGAAGTTGTGCCAAAGGCACCATTTGCTGTTAATATCGAGGGAACGCCCGGAGACCCGAAGAAGTGCGTGGCCTCCGGTCCCGGTATTGAGCCGAAGGGACGTCCTGCTGGAAAGCTTACACACTTTGATGTTAGGACCACTGGTATGAACTTTTACAAGTCTCTCTAGCAAAATGTAAAACCATGATCTTAAATTCCCAGTGTACAAAGTAATGCTTATATTGAATCTGAGGCCTTTAGGATAAGTATTCACGACCTGCACGCCATAAAAAGCGGAAACATTATTTAGCTAAATACTAAACAAATCTATTTTTGCAGAGTTAAGCTCAGTCGCTTAGATAGTCGAATAGATAACCTGGTATAATTGCAGTAAGGCTTACATGATGATTTTTTGCGTAGGCGCTGGATTCGGTCAGTTAGAGTGTATAATCACAGATCCTGATGGGAAGACCGCAGGCGTACCAATGAAACTAACTAAGGTTGCTGACGACCAATACAAATGCGAGTACTGTCCTGTTAAGCCTGGTCCTCACACTGTACAGGTTCTCTTCGCTGGAAAACCTATTCCGAAGGCGCCGTTTAAGGTCAGCGTTGGAATGCGTGAGTATCTTTTGATTGATCATTTTTGGTTGAATTTTATTTTAAAATTATAAAAACAAATCGTTTTACTGTATGATTGGAATGGCGGGAAAGCAGTGAAATTCTGTCTCTCTTCTCTTTCATGGGACAGCCCGTGAAGTGTTTGAGTGTAGCTACTTCCTCGTTAAAGGGCATTTAGGTAGAAACAGAGCCACATCGGTAATTTCGGTCATTGCAACGCGTTGCAATGGGGAAGAAGATTGATGAAAAACGAGGGCTTATAAAACGCAACTTTCCGCATTATTCTCAATATATGTATTATTTTTTAAGAAGCACACGTGAAATTAATGAAGAAACGGGGTTGAAATGCTCCGACGTCTGCTAAACGTGTTGCACTTATAAATGTTTTTATTGCGCTAGGAAATTTAAAAGAGTTTATTCAAAACTACGAGCTTGAAAGGCGCCACGTGTTACTATCGAACATTCAATAGGCAGAATTCATTGGTCCTAAGCACGTTCTCTTGTACTTTAGCAAACAATTGCATAATACACTTGCACAATTATTTGAGGTTTTATATAGAACATATAGTTTATATGTATACAGCTTATGTGTTGTGAAGTAAAACCTTATATTTGAAGTCAGTGTTCGGCGACGACCGCTTGACAACCGTTGTCATTTTTCGAAGAAGGTGCCCTCCAAGCTTTGAAAGCTCTAAAGCATTGTAGTTCTTTTGTTGACATACAGCGTGTAATCCACGTCGAGTTAAGGCGTCGGGTCGCGGTCTTCAGAAAAAGGGAATTCGTGTGGGCGATGTGGCCGATTTCAAGATTCTGACTACCGACGCCGGCGACGGCAATGTTGAGGTGGAGGTCACGGATCCTACCGGTAGACCGCTGCCTGTCGAAATTACACAGAATAAAACCAAACCTGACCGATACGATGTGGCCTATAAGCCGGTTAAAGAAGGGCCTCACAAAGTGGTGGTGAAATATGGCGGTGATGAGATTCCCAAATCGCCGTACGATATTGATGTAGGCCCTTATAGGGAGTCTAAGATTATCGCGTATGGAGCAGGCCTAAAAGGTGGTGTTACTGATAAACCGGCTAAGTTCATTGTTGACACCAATGGAGAGACAGGATCGCTCAGCTTTTCAATTGAAGGTAGGTCATACTTGAATATATACTAATAATTATTTGATGAGCTAGTAAATAAACTTATATAAACTTAGAGAAACCTTAGCGGTCCCCGAATAATAATAAGGGTATGCATTAAATAGAAATTCCCATATTTGGCACACTTCAATTAGGTCCATCGAAATGCTCCATTCAGTGTGAGGATCTTGGTGATGGGTCCGCCGGTGTAACCTATACCCCGAGTGCACCAGGCGATTATGTGATTCACATCCTGTGTGATGGCGAAGACATCCCCAAGTCACCTTACGTGGCTGCGATTGAGCCGGATATGGAGTTCGATTTGTCTAAGGTGAAAGCGTTTGGACCAGGCCTTAGCCCGGGCGTGCAACAAGATAAGCAGACTGAGTTCACTGTCGACTGTAAGGCTGCAACCGGGAAGCCTGAAACCGACCCGAATGTGACTGTTGAGATCCATAACGAGAACTACGAATCCATTCCCGTTACGGTTAGATCGAATAAAAATGGAACTGTGACTTGCTCGTATAAACCAAAAGATGATGGAAAATACACTGTTTGCGTTAACTACAATGGATGTGCCATTTCCGGAAGTCCTTTCAAGGTATCTGTCCATCCTTTTAGTGCATGTATAATAAATATAAATTAAATTATAA
>MNPL01000136.1:20262-32394 GCA_002081605.1 Tropilaelaps mercedesae
TTAGATTATTTTTATTCATTGGCCAGTTGTTAAGTAACTAACTATAATAAATATTGTTCTTTAATGTAACTAGTACCAAAAATATGAACTTATTAAACCAGTTTTATTAGTAAGGTATTACTATTATTATTATTATTATTATTATTATTATTATTATTATTATTATTATTATGACATGTGCTGCCTAACCAGCAATACTTTCCGTACAGTAGTTCCTAGGTTGCTGTTTTGGGTCCGAAATTCCAGTAAAACAAGCTGAAATCTGATATTTGAGCTAATAGATTCAATAACTATCGCCGAGGTGTTGTAGTTTTGGACAATTACTGGGGACTCTTACTATATGATGAAATGATCTTATGTGTGCCTAATAGCCATTGCATTCGTTACCCGTAGTGACAGGAATGTCAGCACCAAAATTAAATTACCTAAAACATGCTTGACCGGCCACGCTATATAATACTAACGTTAAATCTAATCTGGGTTTTCTAAGTATCTGGTTTTTCGCGTTGTAATTAGGCCGAATAGCGTATTAAATATAATAGCACGAATTTGAATGGCCTTTTAGGTTGACGTGACAGCTAGCGCCGACCCAATGAAGGTTAGGGTGTACGGACCAGGAGTCGAAAAGGGTGTCAAGAGCAGCATGCAGACGAAGTTCTTCATTGATTGCAAAAACGCAGGCTCCGCCAAACCTAAAGTTAAAATGGTCAATGAGGACGACGAGGAAGTCAAGGTTAAAACGACAGACAATACAGACGGAACATTCACTTGCGTCTACAAAACGCCAACACCTGGAAACCACTTTGTAAGTTGTGTATTCTTTTGCAAACATTTGGTGTTTCGAAACAAATATTTCCTTATTCATTCAGATATAATAAGCTTGTCGTGCTATTTTTCATCTTTGCTATTATAATTAGTTTCGATTTTGAGATATATTGAATGTGCTTTCAATTACCTTTGATAGTATAATTCTTACGGTTCTCATTACCGTTCTATGCATTTAGTGTTACTAATATGGATATTCGTTTTCACGGAATTTGCTACAGATTGCTGTCGAACAAGGCGGAAAACCAGTACCCGGTTCGCCATTTAAAGTTCCAGTGGAGCCACATATGAGCACAAAAGATGTCATTGTTACTGGACTGCAGCCGGTTGTGTTTACCAACTCATTCAATGAATTTCAAGTAGATGCGTCCAAACTGCCCAAGCCTGATGACCATAAGATCGAGTGTACGATCGTCAAATCGGACGGATCTCGGCAGGCAGCCAGAGTCGAACCTCTTGGTAAAGGAAAGTTCAAAGTCACCTACATCCCAAAAGAAGTAGGTTAGTACCAATAACTATTTTATCTTCTTTAAATTTCCTGTCTCCCCCAGTAAAGGCAACGTTACCGATGTTTGGCTCCACGGCAAAGGGCGGTTGAAGCGCAGAACTTGCAAGATGTTTGCAAGGGAACCCATTTTTCTAAGACTCCGTGTTTTGAAGAGCTCGCAGAGTAAAGACTTAAATTGTAGCGAAAGTCAAAAGTCTAGCAGTGTTCCATTTCATTGAAGGTTCTTAGAAGCCTCGTTAGTTTCGACGGTGACATCATAGAAATAGCACATTAGCATCCAGTAAAACGGATTTGAATGTTTCTACACACGTCCTTATTGTAATCTATACAATGCCTGACTAACTACAAATGACTGCAAGAGGTTAGACACGTGTTGATGAGTTGTCATATATAGTTTACTTAGGGCAAATTAAAACAAGAAGTTTATTGACGAGACTAGAAACATGCAGCGCGATATTATAAGCTTAATGGATATGTCTTGACAAGTCGATTGAAGTTTAATAGGTGCTGATTAATCACAACAATGTTGAGTTGCAATGGGGTCACCACTGGTTAACTTTTCAGGTCCTTGTGAGTACAAAGTGAGCGTCGATGGCATTCCAGTGCCTGGCAGTCCCTTTCCGGTCAAGGTGGAAAGTGGCTGCGACTCGTCCAGAGTTAAGGTTTATGGGCCTGGCATTGAATTTGGAAAGCTCAACGAGGAAAATAAGTTTACCGTTGAAACTAAGGGAGCTGGTACTGGAGCACTTGGACTTTCGATTGAAGGTCCAACAGAAGCCAAGATGACCTGCGTAGATAACAGGTATGTGTGCACAAGAACTTGATTGATTTAAACGTCAATGGTCTACATTAGTGTAAGAATTCTTGACCGCGTTACCATTTTTAAAGGAGAAAATCATTTAACAGCTATCTTTGCACGGTGCACAAGCGTTCACGGTATTTCTAGCTGGTAGCTCAAAAATTATTAACTTAATGTAGTTCAGTTAGCTACCTATAATAGTTGTTTTCCTACGGCTAACATTTTATTTCGTCCGCCTTCAATAAACTCTAAAAGCACTATTATTTAAGAAAATAAATAGTTCAAAATTCATTGCTGTTTACACTTCTGCAGCATCTAAAAGCTGTTGTAATTGTCAGTGAGAATACATAATAAAATTTATGTGAAATAAAAATATGATGGCGAGAATAAAAATGGCTGGCTATGAACGCGTCCTTGTTATAGTTCAAACTTTTAAATGATGTTTGCCTTGCTTAATAGATGCAACACGCTTTTCCGCACATTTGAGAAAGTGTCGCTTAGTCGTTCTTTTTACTGCTTTTAAGTTAGAGGTGAGCATTGACGTGGCACGAGGCGCCGTCTTACTGCGAAAAGCTTGCTCCGTTTAATAGTAAAGCCTTTTACCGCTAAGGCCAACACCACCGTTAAGTCCTGTTGTTAAGCTGTTATTTCAATGCATCAGACGCCGTACAGATGTTCCATATTATAAAACAAAACGTAATCATTGCACTAATTGGGTCGGTCAGGGTCAGTCACATTTTTTCATGTGTATCAAATATCGGTCAAACTGACGAGACCCCTTACCAAAACAAGAAATATAAAAGTATTGATTTTGATTTAGTATTATCGTGCACGTCCGCTGAGTCTAGAATGCAAAAAAAGGTTATTCCTTTATAAGCTTTTTTGAACTACGATAAAAAAACATTTTGGAAAGAAAAATGAGACTCTCTTAGAGCCACTTATTCGATCGGCGTTTTTTGTTGCTGCTAAGCACCTGTATGCACTAAGAGGGTGGTTAGGATATGGAACCTGCTTGAGTTGTTTCTTCCAGACTGGAAACTTGAAGTTAATTTTATTATCTCAACAGAGTGTCATAGAATTTGCAAAAAGACTTGCTATAAATGATTAAGAAAACAATATAGTGTATATAGGCTACCTTTACCTGTAGGTGCGGCACTCATCAAACGGTTAAATATGCAGGTTTCCCGTTTTATTTTGTATTTGAGTAGTTGGTTTTTTCTTCTTAGAATGCACAAGCGTTATTGGTTTAAATGGCTGCAGTAATAAGCGTATTATAGCACAATATTTTATTTTGTAGTGACATTTCCTTCATACTTGTGTCAAAGTGGTATTAGTGTCAAATCTTAGCATTCTTGCGTTGACCCGGTTGGTGGTGCTTAGACAAAACGTTTCTCCGGCGCTTGTGGCACAAATAAGCGAATGGTCTAGCATTTCAGAATACCTTTCATAGCGAATTCGTAAAAATATTTTTAAAAACTTTCAGAGATGGTACATGCACTGTAACGTATGTACCTGACGCTGAGGGCATGTACCGTATTGGTGTCAAGTACGGAGGACAAGATGTACCGGGTAGTATCTTTGAGGTACCTGCCGCTAAGAGTCTCGACGTTTCAAAGGTAAAGTGCTCTGGGCCCGGTCTCGAAGAGGGCAAGGTGCGCGCTGGGGTGCCCCAGAACTTCACCGTAGACACAAAGGAGGCTGCCGGAGGTGGAAAACTTCCTGTCAACGTCGCTGTGACCTCCTCCAAAGGTCAAATTAACCTATTTATGATAATCATTGACAATAAAGCTACTGTATTGTAAAAGATTATTCACTCTGAAAAGAAAGGCTTTAAGAATACACGATTACTAGTTTAATGACTTATGTTGAAAGCCTATATGAAGCCGGTATTAATTGAGTGATAATTGAGTGATTATGATGTATATATATATACTGTGTATGTACTGTTGCACATACACTTTATTACACATACAGATATTTGGACCTTTCTTATAAATTTCTTTTGGATCAGGGTCGCATCATTATTTAAAACTGAGCATAATAATCTATCTTTATTGACTAACATTGGTTAATTTTCTTTTTAGACGGTTTGATGTGTCCTGCCGAGGTCACAGATATTGGTGATGGAAGATTCTCGGTAGACTACATTCCTCCAGAAGACGAGAAAGCTATGTGCAAAATCGAGGTGCGCGCTGCCGGCAAGGAAGTACCGAAAAGTCCGTTCAGTCTCAAGCTGAAGCCTAAGGCTGAGCCAGCGAACGTTAAGATGGTTGGCAATCCACCAAAAGAGGTCCCTTGTTCCATCCCCCAGGAGTTTGTCGTTGATACAACGGAGGCTGGCGCTGGCAAACTTGAGGTTGAGGTTGTGGTACGTAACTTGCTTATTTCTTAGCATCGACGGATGCAGGGCACATGAGTTTGATATGCGGAATCAGAGAAAATTAGGCTAGAATCGAACTCATTCGAATTGCACCTTATCGATTAAAGTGATCATGCTAAGACCTTTCCTCCTTACGGTGCAATGGCTGCCCAAGTTCGTTATACTTTCGATCGCGCTACTGAGATATCTTTCATGCTTGTGCTAGCAGAGTGCCGCATATCGGTTACCTAGTCGGCTGATGGCTTCACAGAACTGGATCATCGAAGTCCGGGTTCAATTTTCTGCTTCAATTATGTAAATATTTGTGTATGCTGTTGTTGTTTTTCTCACCTTGTGCAGAATTCAAACGGTGAAGTGAGGCTTGCCAAAACCCGCCAGCTGCCAGATGGCAAAACCAAGGTTCTGTTTACTTGCGACACTCCAGACAAAAACAAGATTGTCACCAAGTTCGATGACAAAGAGATCAAGCAGTGCAGCTTTCATGTCTTAGCTAAAAAAATCGGCGACCATACAAAATGTACTTTTGATGGTATGTTTTACTTCTTCGACAAGATGGATAAAAATGTCTTCAATTCAATATAAAAGATGTCTTGACCATTCATTGAAAATCTTCACTTTAAGCTGTTTGTGTACAGCAAGCTGCGTTGAGCACGTTCCAATGTTTCATTTGTTCCCTCTGCGTTTCATTTTGTCCTATTAGAAAATTCGATTCCAAAGGCTGTAGCAGTTGGAAAAGATTACGAGGTTAAGGTAGATACCCGTCCGGCTGGAGAGGGTCGATTAACTGGCACAATCATCAAGAACGGACAGAAAACTAAAAGCATTGAGGAGTTCTGCGAGGTAGAAACGACTGTCAACCGGGACGGAACACAGAGTGTCCACTTCAAGGTCAAGGAAAAGGGCGAGTATAACTTTGATCTTCGCTTCGGGGGAGAAAAGATTACGAAGACAACAAAAATTGTGGTAAGTTTCTTCGCTTATGGTACAACGACGAGCGGCTCTTTTCACTTTTTGTCGTTACTTGCATTTCGTCTATAAAAGAAAATTATTGTTGAGGATTCCTATCGGAAAGTTAATCCGAAACTAAATAGTGCTTTTGTATTTTTGGTAGAAGCAGGATATTTCTGCAGTAGCGTATTTGTTACACAAGCTTTACCCTTATCTAATCGACATGGTTCTATGGCTTGGCTTCTTTAATCTTTTTTAAATCAGATATTTGTCTATAGCATTTAAAAATATCGACAAACAACTTCCAGATTTTGCTGGCTGTAAATGTCCGAAAATTCAACATAGTATTAAAAAATGGGTGCTTTACTTTCTATATTTCGTTTAAGTTTTTTTCTAGATGATCATGTTTCAAAAACATGTCTCGTGATCTATGTTCTTCTATCGAATTCAACAACTTTAGCTTTTAATTGAACGGTAAATTGAAATCTTCCAAGCAGGCAAAGAACCAAAGCTATCAAACACAAAATTTCCCTGAATTTTCCCTGACGAATTTTACGGATATTTTTTTACATATAGCAATGCGGTGTACACATGTCGAGGAAGCACATTTTACATCTGAAAGCATGCTGCGGTATGTCAAACACTCAAAACAATAAGCTATTACTGCAAATGTGGTTCTACAATGCTTATGTCACGAAAATGATTATATAATTCTGCATTCCTAAAGCGGCAATTTGTGATATTTCTACTAATATTGCTAACTACTAATACCACACAGTCTCTTTAATGACGTGTTGCTCTTTTCTAATGATTTTGCGAACAAAGACCGAATAAATGCCTGATTTATCTTTATGCCAAAACAAAGAATTTGGCATTCTTATAGGGTTCAGATGGTTGTGTTCTTGCGGCCCATTTCGATAATGAGTCCCCAAACATTTGTGAAGACATCGGCCTATTCTGTTTGGACTAAAAGAGAACTGGTGCTGGCCGTTGTCAGAGAGATCCGTAGAACAGCTTCACGACTCTGTTCCTCTGTACCCCGCTGGACGACATGTGGCTGATAAACGGTGGTAAGGAGATGCGTAGGCACACCCACTCAATCTTCTTTTGGAGTGCTTAATCCAGGATGGATAGCCATAATTTGAAAAAATGTCAGTGTTACTTATAATACACAGTCTGCGACTATAACGGAAAAATATAATGTCATCTGTCTTAAGTTAGTACACACGGGATTGCTGTCGGACTTGCATGAAGGAAACATGGTCTGGAGAATGCGCTATCAGCACTCACTTTTACATGGACGATATTACGAAAGAAAGAGAGCGTGGAGGACATGGTTTTCTCTACTTAAATAGCCTCCGAGGGTAGCGTTATGCTGACAATCGTTTATGTAACTTTTTTCGCCAAACTATTTGTTTAGCTCGGCGATTACAGAAAAATCCTGACGACATTAACTAGCCTCATATTTTTCCCATTGCTATTTCCATAGATTTTGGTTATTCTTCGAAAAAGCACGGTGTTTCCCAGATTTTCGGGCGTAGTTAATAGGGCGTTTTAAAAGGGCATTTTAACAGCCCGATTCTTTTAGCTAGCAGAGATTTACAATCAGGGGACTAGTTCATCGTAACAATGGGAAGGAGTTGTATTCCGAAATACAAACATCACGGTTGGCAAAAGGAGTAGAGTTAAATTCGGTCTCATCAGAACGCATACCTAGCTTACGCTTCAGAATGGCGGCGATATTTTTATGGAACTTCAAAACCGAGTTATTCATTACGAATTAGAATTAAGCAAAGGGGAATTGAATATTATGCCAGAGAATAGTTGATACCTAACCAATATGACTTATACCAACGCCTTAAGGATATCAATCTAATGATTACGTAAATGTAGCTCATAGAGCTGGTAGGGAGTTAATACCGTTTGTCCAGGCCCATTACCGTTGCCATTAAGCATGGGAGACTTTTTGGATCGACTATTTTTTTCTTCTGACAATTCGCATGAAGAAAAGTCCTAAACTTTCTTTTGCTTTTGCTAGAACTGCTCGTACGTTATGGGTCGAACTGAATCGTCTTAGTTGTGCCATATAGGTTTTTGAGACAAATCTCTGAGACAAAATTTAAATCAAGAGAGGAAAGCTTGTTGATCTCTTCGGAGGGTGGGTGCTCATGTTGACAGCCGACACGTCCAATAATGGTCTCAGCTAAGATCTAGTCTACTTGACCCGAGGAAGTGCTGAATACAACCGAGTTCCTTTCTCGTTTGTTTATAGATAAGTAACTACATTAAACACTTGCATGTCTAACGTTCAATTGTTCCAGCGGCTAGGATAATATACGTTCATGGTGATCTTCTAAACGGGTAAAACTGACTCAACGGGCCGAGCGATAGGTATGTGGCCTATTAACAAAAAGTCAAAATAGTGCCACTGAATGATCCGAGACATTGCTTCACTCCCATCGCAAACGCCATGTCCCAGGCTAATTATATTGAGGACTAAGCCTACCTACCCTCTAAATTTACGAATTTTGCTTTTTGTAAAGGTTTGCTATTATGTTGTCATCACCCGAACAAATATGCGAGGTTTCACCCGTGTGACAACTATTACTGTACGTTCCACAGAAGCTATTGCACTATTTGCGAGTGCAACTCACCGGTCTTATACTGTGAGAAGCCGATCTTTTCTCTCGGCATCGTCATAATACCTGGCTCCCCCGTAAGCGACATGACCAGGCAATTCATTGCCTTTTAAACCACACCGCGTTATCCCGTCGAGAGCTGAAAGTACCAACCTTTTTTTTACCACTGGGTCTGGTGCAGGTCAACTAGCCAGTATCTGACTTTCAGCTAAGTCTGTAGGTCTCTAAGCAGCGTGCCATACGGCTAGTAGTAAGGAGGCTCTAGTGGTATTCACTGGCTTCATACCACTGGCAGGAAGAATAAGATAGGCTAAGCCATCTCGTTCCTGAGCCTCATGTGTCGGAAAAGCTACCACCTGAAGCCCTTGTCACCTGTCCAAAACGTATCTAAATATATTTGGGTTCTTGCCGACTTCCTTCAGGCTAATGATCTGTGCCTTGTAAATGTCACTCGAACTACGCGATTTTATCGGTGAAAGCATTGAATTAGATTTAGGTACTTATTTAGATTGCAGTCATGCGGGTAATAGTATACATACGATTTTTTTAACCCTCCAGAGCTCTTCGCATGCAGAAAAGTGATGGAGTAGACAAATTGCATCGAATGTGGACGCGGCTAATTGCTCTTGAGTAAACACTGATAATAAACGCATAAAGATGCAGCAAAAAGATGAAGTTCAGTTAGGTTGAACCGTATCATGTGCAAAAACAGTATTGCGGAAAGCTTTCTGCTGTGACCATCAGAAACTGACATATGTACACTTATCAATAAACACAGCAATGAAAAATCTGGCTCGTAAATGAGCGAGTTAGAACTCGATCGAAATGCATGCGAGGGACACGAGATAACTAGTGTTGTGCCGTTTTTTTAGCCCTAAACGTCGTTTACACTTTTCACTCTTTTGGGTATCTGATTTGAAGTAGCGATTGCATCATAGTGTGTACTATAAGGTTCTCCTTTTGAAGAACGCGATATTAGCTACGTGATAAAATATGTAGGAATTTTCTTATAAACGTTTCTATGTAGCTCTTTATGCTTTAAGCTTTCTATGTAAGCCTTTAGAAGCTCATATGTTGCTAAAAATAAATAAACGCACACTTATCGGGAACTTTTTGGGTGTGTTAAGGCTACATTGGCTTGTTAGGCCTAAAAAGTGGGTAAATACGACCACATTATTCTGATAGAGCAAGTGCACGAACAGACATTTGATCCTTCACAGTAGAGTTGCTTCAAGAAGAGTTACCTCTTCTTCTCGTTCGCCACCTTCTCGGCAAGGTTGCTAAATAAGGAAGGGAAATACGGTGGTTGTTAATAAATGAACTTCACAGTACCAGGTCGTCGTTAACCCGGGTCGCGGCCCGGTCTTTCAGCTTGTTTTTTGGTCACCGTTTTACGACGATAATGACTACGCCTATACCGCTTATTTCTAGATCATTGTAAACTTTGGAGAGTAATGTTTCATAACAACACGACGGTGAACGAAGTATTTTAGGTTGAGCATAAACGTATGATCTTTTTAACAAAGCTACAAACCTCTGATAAAGGTTGGGGAGGGTCTGTTCAAAACAATTGAAAACGTTTCTTTGTACATGACTTATTCAGGCAGGAAAGTGTATTTCCTTGAAATCGTTTTCAGTTATTCTTTTTAGTCGCCCAGATCAGCTGGTTGAATGTACAAAACCTGCTAATAATCCTGCTAATATCACATACTTTTTGTAGGTAGAGCCGCTAAAAGTAATAAGTGTAAGTAGGAGTTTTGTGTCTAAAACAAGAAGAGTCACCAAAACGAGTAGTGGCAGTCTCAGTGGCAGTATTTATTGTACGATCTCTACCACGATTTTCTCGCTGTAATTTTTCTTCTCTTTTGATGATGTTAGTTCGTGTTGCTTACACGCACCATATTTTCCGCTTTTAGATGTTGAAAGTCCTTGAAGTTACATTTTTATATATCCTGGGGCTGTGAAGCATGGCTTTGGTCGCATTGTTTTTTTGTAGCTTATCGTAGAGTAAGGAATTTGCTAGTCTCTGTCATCTGCTGTGGTATAAGATAGTTGTAATGAGCTCC
Organism: Tropilaelaps mercedesae; assembly: GCA_002081605.1. Classification (NCBI taxonomy): domain Eukaryota; kingdom Metazoa; phylum Arthropoda; class Arachnida; order Mesostigmata; family Laelapidae; genus Tropilaelaps; species Tropilaelaps mercedesae. The sequence continues at coordinate 30,428 of MNPL01000136.1, forward strand.
TTGGTCTTTAACCTAGACCCGTATAAAGCAAGGAAATAAATGGCTTGCTAGGAAAAAATCTCCACGGTTTCCAATGGACTTCCCTCTCATATAAGAACTGCTGTCAGCTCATATTTTTCTCTGAGTTTTTCTATCATGCTTTTCAATCCGAACCGCCCGTCTGGCACGTGAAATAGCAGTCTGGAGTTTGTTAATGTAACTTACTGGAACACGAAAATGACATCATTGGTACCGATGTTTGACCGGAAAGATTGGAAGTAAAACCCCCAACGGCGCACCCTCTGAACAATCTGCTTTAAGTCTACGTATTTCCTTAATCCCCTTCATCTTTATAGAGAATTTCAGTGGCCTATACGCCATATTAGATGGTCATGCTACGTAAAAATCATTCTGTCGCTGTAATATCGGTAAATCACATGCGTACCACTTGTCCTATCACTTACGTGATGCAACATTTTGAGGCTACAATCAGCTTAGTTGTGCCTTTTTCGTAGTTTGATAGTGTCTAAAGGGTTTACAACTAGTTCTTCTCCCAAATATTCAATAACGTCTCATAGAAAAATGCAAATTCAATTTTCAGAAGAAAATAGTCAATCTTCTGATCGCTCGTTGTCTTCAAGTGTTCCTTTACTATCAAGGAAGAGTCTAACTGTTATGCATTCTAAAAGAAAACTAGTCCAAACTGTAAGAAAGGAATGCTATTGGCATATCAGCCTGTTCTATCCAGGTTCCAGGTTCGGCTAATTTGTTGACTCCCTATCCCTCTTGCTATACAGTAATGTCCAACCCTGTGACGCTAAATCAGCGGCAAACAAACCGTTTTAAATCGCCGTTGTTCGAAAAGTGGTATTCAGCTATAAGTAAAACATGTATCAACAACTGATTTGTACAAAAGACGTGCTCCCGCGGATTAATTAATGTTATCTTTCCCCATTGTAATCAGCCGATTTTTAAGCGAAGCAGCGTTTCCAGTTTGTATTTTATTTGATGTTCATTACCGACGATAAATGATCGCTGATGAACGCACAATTGTCTCAGGTATTCGAAACAGTTTATTCAGTTAAGTTTACCGAATAACTGAAAATAACTAATCCCTAAGAGTCACTCTGCGCTAAGCACAAACCAAATGCTGCGATTTGATCGTATGAAACATTTTATCAAGTTTGAATTGGCCGCACGTAAAGATTTTCAAAGGTCAGTTTACAATACCTACAGAAACTTCAGGTCCTGAGGACATTCATGAGACCTAAAACCATTGTGGTCATATTAAAGTTAGAGCATCTAATAATGTATTAATGATTTTCGCAGAACATTGTGTTCCTCCTTGGCAGCACTTGGTAAAACCATGTTAAATATATGAACTACCGTGTCATCTTTACGCGAAGATACAGTATGCATATACTATTTCCATGAAAAAACCATAGCGCTTAAGAGTCGCCTGAGATGTCTCCGCTATGCAGTGGTCAAACGTTCAGACTTTCATGAAGATTCATTGGTCTTATCAGTACTGGTGTGTTTAAAAAAAGCTACGTGCTATCGATTGAATAGCGAGGCCTCGTGGGTGGAAAAAGACTACGGTGAAGTGGGTTAACGCATTACGTTTTTGGTAAACCCTGAGTGATCACAAAACCTGGACGAGCGCTTGGTTCTCTATGAATTGCTGAGTCGGCGAATGGACACTAAAGTACCAAGAATACGCCTTCTAAAAGATTGTCTCTCATATTCTCTCAGAGCAGCCATCTCAGTTATTGGCGTGCACAGGCAAGGCTATATCAAAATATAATTGAGACTTGAGCTTTTAAGAAGAAGTGTCGATATCACTGTTCCGATGGTGAAAGCAAATCACACATTCATTTTCATATGCGTCGGCTAATTACAATGGCTTTATATATATTTATATATATAAAGCCATTGTAATTATGTAGATATATGTGATATATATATATATATATATATATATATATATA
>MNPL01000137.1:0-25707 GCA_002081605.1 Tropilaelaps mercedesae
CTATATATATATATATATATATATATATATATATGTATATATATATACTATATATATATATACTCAAACAGTGCGAGTTTCGTTGCTTTTGTCGGCCAAACGTTCGTAACATTGGAGAAGGTACATTTTCTCCTATAGCTAGAACTTATTAGTGAGTTTTCACTCGTACGGATTCATAGTACATGGTATAATAATGAGACAAAAACATATATGTCTGTAGTGCCTGTTATTTTTGGTACCAAAAACTTTTTCTGTAGCGAAGGTCTTATATCCTTTGTGGCCTGTCGCACCGTTGTTATCAATTGTACCAATTGAATATATTGGTATGGAAACCTAAATGATATTCACGTTAATCAAAGGCAAAAGTTAGATGGCACCGTGGCGGTTGTTATTATTTCATGATTGTAATTTCAGTTGTCGCTTGACGTAGGCATGTCATTTAATAACGAATCTGTGTGAGCTGCCCGTTTTTAGGAGAGTTAGGTAAACGAGATGGCAAAAATGAATTCAATAGGTCGACGAAAGTGATGATTTCGTATAAACTATATAGACTTTTTCCCGACGGATCTGCGGCGGCATCGCAACGACATTGTAAGAGATAGCAGTAGGTCACCTATTATTGCAAGGCGGCGCTATCATAGATTCAGCCCCTATTCCAGATTCTGCAACGCCTTTGAGGCAAATTTTCGGGTTTTGTTCGCGGCAATTTTTTCCGGCTGGCTCGTTGTAGTTCTCCAACGCGCTGTGGAAGCCTATCAGAGTGATTCATTTGAATTAGCTATAGTATTCTGTTGGGACCGATTTAGACATGGTAGACTGCGCAGGGAACCGTCGAGAGGAAATCGCGTTCGACTTGAGCCGATTCTTTTTTTTGGTTGAGTTCGAGAAGCGGTCATAGCACCTATATTGTATACTCTATTCGGATTACGCGCTACTCCATCGATTCATCTTGATTAAGCACGTAACTACCCTAGGGGACGAGCGGGAATCGAAATAAACCTCCATGCAAGTCAGGTTTACGCCAGAGTAGATCACGCCGATAGACATTCAAATAACGTTGAATTCGCAGTTTTGAGGGACTCTCTGATAGGGTACTGTTTGCCATTAAGTTAGGTGAAGTCGATCATTTTCCTGTTGGGGAAGCGTAGCGAACGAATACTCTAGGCTAGTGAAACCTAGCCACGAGGACCTAATTACAAATCGTGCTAGGAAGAGAAGTTCAGGATAAAAAAAGCGCTTAATAGTAGAAAACTAGTTGGCTAGAATTAACTTCTATACTTTGAGAACAAGTGCATATCTTCCATAATAAACAATCCTATGTTTGACAGTTCACTCTAGAGCTGCTCCTAGTCACATCTAAATATTCTGAGGACTCACCATCAGCCAATACTTAGCCTATACGGTACCATTGCTCACATTTCTTCATAAGATGGACCCCATAAATCTACGACGGCGGGTATTTAAACCATGCACCTACGTGTCTCCTCCGGTCTCAAGTCGCACTCGAGTGCACTGAATTATTGAACTCGGCACTTTTAGTATCTAGTTATCCCAAAACCACCGGACCAACTGAAAAACTGTATAGATGTTTTCCGCCACAAAATTGGGTGCTAATTAAAGACAAAAGTTATCGAAAGTAGGGTATCTGGTACGAAGTTTGTAAACAAATACAAACATTATTGTATGTTATGGTATTGCCCACATAATACGAATTTATATTAGGCTAAACAAACAAGTGGCATATCCTAAATAATTGCTATGTGCTGCAATAAAAAAGCACGTACTTGTGGCCCATCCTGTAATTCGAACTCATTTGACCCTTGACCTTCTCGATCTCTAGCCCTTTTAGCCAATGACTGGACTACACATAGATAAGTTCTCAATAGTGCTTTTCGTTTGTTCAAGGGTAACACAAGGCCACTGTCATACAAAGCGTTTAGCTAAGTAAAGACCTTAGCTTGTTAGTGGAGGCGTCTATGTCTTTATGTATCGAACGAAAATTTTTTCAGCTGAATACACCACCTGCTTCGACCCACGCCAGTGTTATGGCGGCCTGCACATATGAACTGGAATGAAGAACTGGACACGAACCACCGTCTCTCTTGTAGAGCGTTAGAAAATTCCGAAAAACTGCTCAAGTAGACCGCTGAGAAGTTGTTGGGTATGCATGAGGACTGTTTGAGACAATCTTAAACTTTGTCTGCTCCTAGCGATGGAGCGCAACACATCAAATACTTTTGTTCCAAAGTATAAGGTAGATTCATGAGGGCTGATCGGTTACTCAATCTCTCTAGATATGTGTGTTCAGTATGTACTGTTTCTGTATTTTCGATTAAGGAAATCCTAAGCAGTAGTATGTTCGAATGCCAACCTAGAACTCATCTTTTCTGTCTTTGGTGTACGCCGGAGTTAGACACTGATAATTGCTCATTATGGCAACAGAACGGACGTACCGGCATGATTAAACAAAACCGATATACCGGAAGCAGGAGGTGAACACCTTCCACATATCTACATAATCATGTTCGCACAAAAATAATGCCTAGGAATATTTAAGTTTTCTTTCATTTGAGAAAATCTTAGGTTGATATGATAAGGAAGCGGCCTTAAGCAATTGTGGCTTTTGTATAAAAAGCAGATGACATCTTAATAATGTATTGAAAAATAAGGACACCATTTATTGTCGAAATTCAACAGGTTCTCCAAAAAATAGATTTTGTGTTACTGACAACAGCGTTAATCCACCAAAACCTGGTGATACTGAGTAATTAAAAATAATGGTTTTTTCTTTCAGAAGCTGTCCCGTATTGTACGTTGCGTTTTCAAGAAGCAAGTCGAGTCATTGGAGAATACGGCGAAGCGTCGAACGGACAAGAGTTTAATAAGTCGTGCCAGTTTGGCATCGTGTACAGCACCCACTACAGAAAATAACCGAACTAAAAATAACCACAAATGATTTCTTACAAATCTACCCAATCTTAAGTTTATTTGGTCGCAAAAAATTGAAAATACAATTAAATAAAATCAAATAAGTAATAAATTATTTAGTGCAAAGAAAAAACAAGTTCATTTTTTCGTCATAATGAATAACTACTCCAAATACGTGCAGTTTTGCCTAAATAATTTTTGAAATTTCGTTTTTTTAGCAGAAGTGCTTGGACCTTGGATACGGTTGACAATACCACATATTAGCAACAAGTTGCGTCCAATGATGGCCTACAAATGATGATTTCGTGAATTTCATTTATGTTCTCACTCTCAGTTCTGGAAGCATGTTTTTCTGATTACCCATTTGCTTTTTATAATTACCTATCTACGAATTAATTAAACTGGTTTAGCTATCGAATACAAGTAACTACCGCCGCCACTACTAAAAAAATTATTACAGAGTTGTCCTAATAAGACCACCTTTTTATTTTCCAATTAAACAGTTAATGAACAACAGCAACATATTTATTATCATTTTAGAAAATTCCGTGGATTTTCGTGGCATTTCAACTCAATCCACTGTTTCTAAATTGTTCAATAATTAACAATTACACCATATTGAAATTAAAAGGCAAGTATACAAAGTGCTCAAAAAGTTCTCGTTTAATGCGCACATTTTTTAAACCATTTTCTACAATCTTATTTTAGCCGCATTCTCAACGCGAGATTTTTTTTAAAGCATTCGTAAAAATCAAAGGAAAAAGCTCAAAAGGATTTTCACGTCCAAGTGTCTGTATTCATAGATGAGATATTGATCGTTCTCCCATGTGCGAGAGTTATTTAATACACGAGAAATTAGACTCACTCAACTACAATTTCCGTTTATCGCTGACAAAAAATATGACATGATAAAATATATACATATCACATGGGCTTGCATGGAGGCGATAACACTAAATTGGTAATCGTTGTATTGGAAATATGTGCATTATCAAACAAACAGGCAGTTTGTTGCTCACTAGTCAGATAGCGCGCGCGCTCGGTGACTTGGCGCATTCGCGTGCGCCTTGCGACCGGCGCAAACGCGTAGGTGGGCGGGTCCAAACCCCGCCTCTGCGCATTTACATTTATGGGGTCCGTTTTACGAAGTAATGCACAAAGCGCTACCGTGGACATTAAATGTTGCCTGACGGTCAGCCCTAAAAAATATTATTTTAATCAGGTAGCTGAGTCAATGAGTTAGCTGACATACTTTGATATAGTGATTTCTATTTTCCGCCCTCAAAAGGGCCTTTGCGCGATCATCCCGAACACCGCACTTAACATTGACCGAACGACAAGCCTCCCAATGTCTACTTCGTCGATAGCGTTGCGCTGACAAGACCTAATCCTCTCAAAGCAAATCCAGCTTCTCAGCGAAAGAGCTATGTGAAATATCAGCGCAAACGATGACCCAACAAGAATGTCTTCAGCTGATCGCACGGCGTGACAAATTCTCGTCACGTCTGAACTCGCTAAAAAAGGAGAGCCTCGAGCTATTCCGAGACGTTTGGTTCCGTTATCAATTGTCACTAGCTCATCGCATTGATAAAGTATCGTCGGAATGAGATATTGTTTTTGCGATATCAGTAAAAATGTCGTTCATTGGGCGGTTGCGGCCTAAAGGGGCGGCTTGATTTGCTCCGATTGATAAGTAACGGTTCAGTGGGAGGTCAGAATTCGAAGGTTGCATTATCCGTCTGAGACACGGTGTTCTAGAGGACGTCATTGAATGACGGCACTATAATTTTACCATTGCTCCACCACGCTCTGACATGGAAATCACCTGCAGCACAGGCTGGAAATTCTGACACTGCCCAAAGGACAGCGGCAACAACTGTGTCTGCTGGTCAGACAGTATAGGTCGACTGGAGGTGGCTCCCCGACAGGTCAAAAAAGTAAGCGACAAGTAGAAAATAACATATGGTTGACCTTCTTCCCCGACAAACATGTCGATGATGAGACGGTGATTAACAACAACTCTATTTGGCACTTTACATTGATGATGATGCACTTTGGCTTGTACCGATCAGCTAGAATGGATGATCCTTCTTCGCGGTTAGATGTGCCTGCTCTGTGACATCTACAGCTGAATCAAAATTACCAGAAATTGTCCTACCGCTTCTGTCGGCAAGCCAACACAGTCAGTTATTGTTCTTGTCGAAATATTTAAATGTAACCAAGAAGTAAATGCATTGTCAGCTGTGTGGGACATTTTTCCCACGAAGTTGGCAAATAGAAAATGCGACGCCGAATTTCAGACTAGAACGGCTTATTATGCTTGTTGACAGGCGGTAGCATTCTTAACGATTTCCCCACAGCTTTTCAGATCCTTGGGTATGTGTGGGAGTGAATACGCCTCTGCATTTCTCCTATATGAGGTATCATTGCCATCGATGCTAGAAGCTCTTAGAAAGACTGAACTTTAAAGTAGATCAGAGTTGCCGGGCATAGCCTTTAGTCTGGTTCCGCGCACTAATCATCCCGTACTTATTTCATTTTTAAATTGAGTTTTGCCTGAACTTATCCCACTATGCTCGTTCTCGAAGCGTGATTAAGCCATAGTCACTACGACTGGATTTCCCATATTTGCCTCTGCGGACTTGCTTGGAGTGCAGTCCTTGAAAACGCGACGAGGGTATACACTGAAAATAATTCCGATCATGTTAGATAAGATTTTTCCTACTGCAATAGTCTTTACTTGCGACTTTTTAGTGGTGTTGTAGATATTAAATTTGTATGACTATGCATGTGTAACTGTATTAAATTTATCCTATCAAAACGCTTGTCGCAAACGAGAAGCTCGCGGCCTCCGCACACGTGCTTCACGTCGAAAAAAGTTAGAGTATGAAATAATTGTGTTAGTGAGCCATGTTTGTCTAATTCATAAACAGAGTTTTACCTGCACTCTGTTCTAAAAGTTTTATTTAGCAGGCCGAAGCAAATGGACTCAGCTGGGCATAGCAGCAACCACAAAACCTCGCAAATGAGCACAAAGTAACCGATAAGTTCCAGCCAGTGGACACCGAGGAAGAAAAGGCCGACCATCTGTAAAAGTAATGATTAACGTTTTAATGCAAACTCAACGCGCAAACGTTTGCCCAATTACATACTGCCATCTAAGTGACACAGTCAATTCTCTGCTTCTGCGCAAGATGCGTCCAACACTCGAAAACAACAACACGATTATGCGAACACATGAAACCGGCGAACGGTCGTTGCCTACTTGTTGCCTGTTGCACTCGCTATCACACTAATGGGCTAGGCGGTGATGCTAACCCAGCTGGCATGTACGAACCGACACGTGAGACAGGAGCCCGACGGCTCGAAGCCGTGGCGTAGACAACAGCGCACATAGGTTGTTTCTATTTCGTTTTACCAAATGAATCTGACTTAACTCGGCGAATGGCAAGATACATAAAGGGAAGAGACCGAGAGAACGTTGCCGTACCCCGAGGAAGAGGGAGGTAGCGATGCAAAGATACACTCTCACACAGCCTACGATACGACTGTTGCCTTGCAATAGCAGATGGGGGTCTGTGAGCGCAGAAAGCTGCTCCACTTTTTCCAGATTCAGCATCCATGCGAGACGCCGAACGTAGACGTAGTACGTTATCACGGCAGACAAGTGTAGAACGCCATCGATCACTGAGCCAAGCAGTTCCCAGTTGTCCATCTGGATCAGCAGGTCTCCCTCCGATTCGCGCACTGCAAGCAGAGTACATCGTTGCTGAGAACTCAAAGAGATTTCACAGTTCGTAATTTGGTCACGTGAACGTGGAGACTCTTAAGGCACCGTAGAGCAAAGTGGTGTGTCAACAAATCCCCTAGAAACCATTTGCGGTACCCAGTTGTTACTTCGTTCTAGCTGTAATTAACACTGTCCGTGCATGAGAAGAGATATTATTAGACAATTATGGACATTTTTTAGGTTGCAAAGTCTACGTTGTACAACTTGTAGATTACTTCCATGGCAAGGTCCCAATGCGTATTACAATGCCATAAATCAAGCAACCCCTTTGGTCAAGTGCCTAAAACTTGAGATAAAAAAATATACACATACCATTCATCATGAATACCTCCGGCAGGGTATATACGAATAGGACCGGCCATAGTATGTAGTTGATATTATCCATCTTCAACAGCGTCGCAACAAACTGACCCTGAGGTCGGCGTGCCGACAAATATCGACTGACGGCTGCCAGTGTTAACGAGGCGGTGATGATGTTCCCAGCGAAAGACATCAGAAACGACGCGATGGAGAAATAGACTTCCCCAAGGTAATATACTGGTATGACAGAACGGGCAAAAAAAAGGTTGAAGAGAGATACAGAGCGCACATACAATATACCCGGATAATGCATAGATCAATCTTGACTTATTATTGTTATGATTGTTGTTATTGTTGCGTACTCTTAATTCTGACCGGCGCGGTTAAGCAGCTGACTGCAAAACTGAAAATTTCCGTAGGCAGCAACATTCTGTAGCGATCCAATAGAAGCACGCTGGAATCCTGCTGGCTCCGCACACTGGCCGTACCCTCAAGCACCCTGTATATTAAGGGTGACTCTAGGTACTGCGAGAAGTGCCAATAGGTGAATAACGTTCAACAGGTCGCTGGTCGGTACTGTGCGAATCTGAGCTTGAAAGCTGGTAATGAGCGTACACTTTCCGCGTCCAACGGGACAAACGTGGACGAATCTACGGAATCCGCCCAATTTGGTGGAAAGAAACAAATCGAAAGAATAAAGCAATTCTTCTGTGTACAAGATTGTAATGGCATGAGCTAACTAATTGTTGAGATCGAAATTTTCGTAGTGAGCGCGAACGAGTAACATACTTACAGTTTTTCAGCCAAGCGCGGTACATGGCCAAGGTAAGGGTACTCGCAAAAGCCATATTGAAAATAAGTTCGTCCCGCAGCATAACCCGATACTTCTGTCGCAGGGCAGCGGACCTCTTAAGGCCAATCCAGACAAACCAGTTAATAGTGGCCGAAAATAGGTGAGGCAGAATTTCAGTTATAATGCTTATTAGACCGGCAGTGGTTTCAACTTCGACTTCTGCAAAAAATACATGAGCTCGCTCGTTAGCATAGGTAGATGGTTTACGAAAGCACCACAGTTTATAAAATGTCTCTGTTGCTCACCTGATAGATGTAAAGGCGAGCTGATGTTTAGGGCTGATATTTTCGGTGGGCCTACCACGTCTGGCTTTTGGAAAAATATCGGCCAAGTTTTCCACCACGATTAAATGATTTCCGAAATGATAATTTTTGTAAATATTTAATTCCTCTGAAAATTTGGAAGACACTTCTGTAAATCTGTAACGTTCCTCACTTGTCCTTTTCAATACGGTTACCAAACGCCACGACGATGTAGAATGTTGATAGCATGTTTATCGCATATTTACCTACTGGCTAAATGTGGACCACAACTGTATGATTTTCCTAGACGTTGTGTATACTCGAGAAATCGCTAGAGAAAGATCGCTACATTTAGAGCGAAAAAGTTTAGCACAAACAAGCATGCGGGATGTAGTTTTTGCAGGTCGTTTTATCAAAATATGGGAGTCCATCAGGGGAGTTGGCAACCCATTCGCCATAGTCCTCAGCGTATAATTTCCAATTTCCTCTGGAGCTACAAAGGAAAGTTTGGCTTACCGTTCACCGTATGGGATTTATACACTAGATATGCGCTAATATCCGTCCCTTGAAGTGAAATTTCTCGAGTAAGTGAATGCTTTGTGAACCTGCCGTGTAGTGTGTAACTCAGAATATCATAAAAGTTTATACCTTGCTACTAGCAGCGTCGTTTGAACGCGTTCTAAACGTCATACGAGAATGTCAGTGCAGAAGAGCGTGTTTTAGTGTGTGAATGTTTGAGTGCAGATTTTGTGATTGACGCAGCCTAGCTCCCAACTGTAGCGAAGTTAGAAGCTCAGCTTGACTCAGAGCTAGTAGTTGCTAACGAAGTCAGACTCGACATTCAACTTTCAACCGGTCACGATTGCATCCAGCATTCCTCTCCACTAGTTGATTCTGTTTCGTCATTTATGAATACGGCTTTCCGGTGTTGCATCATTATTACCCCGCCTGCTGGTCTTTGATCAGAGAGATGTTTAGCTTCGTCAAAACAATGCCATTGTTTCGCCCCTGAGGACCTGCTAAGGAGAGCCAGGATTCTCATAGTAGAACAGGACATTGTAACGGCAACAAGGGCGATGTAAATATAGATAAATACCGAGTGTAAAAATACAATAAGCTGCAAACCATACACATACAATTAGTAAACAGAAAGGGTTTTGTAAACATGCTATAGAAAATTGTATGCAACATTCTCTTACAATAAGACTTGACAAGTCAAGGCGTCGTTGCAGTGTAATAACAAAAACAGTAAAAACCACTGGGCGCATCTATCATAGAATATTTTCCCTTGGCCATGGCTTGCAATGTCGGTTTACTCATCAACTTGGTCAATCAAAAAGCGATGTTTGTCATGGCATTGTCATTGTGATGTAATAGATTTCCAATCACGCTGTGAATTCATCTTTTCTTACCGGATAAAGTCCAGGTCACTTATACATTAGTTGCTACAACTCGTCTAGCCGCATCGTAAGTGTGAGACAGCTCATCCCCCGCCGAGTCATGTGAACGAAAAAGCACCCGGACTTATTCGACGCTATGGACCGTTGCATAATTGACAGAAGCTAACGGTGAAGCGGAGTTGCGGTTGCGATGACGACAAAGCGACTGTGGTACCGGATAGCCGTTGTGTTCCGTGGACAGAACAACATTTAAATATCCTACGAGATGATTAATTGTCAGCCGATATGAGAAGCAATACTAGCAAATCGAAGAGTAAGCGTTTTGCCGTAATAAGGTAGCGGTCCCGGACAAGTGCGCCAACGCTCTTCTTATTGAAACTGCCGAATAGCTTTGGCCGGGCTCTGTTTTGGGATCGGTGTCTGTCGCAGTTGGTATGACGCAAGACCGCATCAGTGTCTGCTGACTACGTTCGTTTTCCACGAATGGCAATACAGCCGATCTGAAAGCATGAATCGTCTCTCTAGCCGTGAACGCTTGCTTCGCTCTCGCAAGGTAATTCGTTTCAAGGGACGAAATAGGCGGACAATGGATAGAACGCGATTTTCAGAAGATGATCGACTCAATTGGTCGAACGTTGAAGCTGCGTCGTTTTCGTTTGTTCGAAACCAAGTAGCTACAATTCAAGCCGAAGGAATTGTTTTCACCAGGAGAGAGAAAATGCTTTCAACTTTATGCATGCCACCCTAATATTGATTGCGTACGCTTGTGGGATTTTCAAGTGTATTGTTGAACATATAACAGATGTCTTGTTGTGCCAGCTTGAGCTATATAATGCGCGTCGTCGTTATGATCATTCCGATTTAGCCTCGTGTGATCCTTGTACGGACCTGGCAGTCAGGGCGATTTTATCAGTTATCCCATCGCATATCCACCGATATGGCCTTCTTGTTTTTTCGCTTCTATTTTTTTAGGTGATTGCTATTGGCAATATTTTTTACATATCTTGCGGTGTTAGAAGTATCAGAATGTGGATGCAGTGTTCGAAACAGACTCATAAAAGGCCCATAGGGGTTGACCCACAACATCCCGAAACTATACCGACAGCTAGTAGCTTACTATTAAGATAGTTTTATTCGGGCTAAACGAAATAATCGTTTTTTTATTCATGTCAATTTTTTTCTGATACCTCCTTGCGCGAAATATGGTAAAAAGGGAAGAGCAACAACTTCCATTAAGTGAGATAAGTTAGAAAGGTTTTTTTTTGTTTCTCACCTATTTATATAAATTCTCTAGGGGACCTCCAGCATTAGATAAGTTCCATTACGCACTTTGCACTACTCAACCATTCGTATGCGTAATTGCACTTGACAGGTGAGAGCTCACTAACAAGGATTGCCCTCGTTTTTATATCTCGCATATAAAATTAAATATACCACCATAAGAGTGCTTGACGTGTCATAGATTTGAAAGCCACGTCGAGCTCGGTGGCTCTGGGGTGCATTCGTATGCGCCTTGCCACTGGAGGAGACATGTAGGTGCACGGGTTCGATCCCCGCCGGTGCACATTTTGATTTATATGGGGTCCGTCTTACGAAGTAATGCAAAAACTGCTACCGTGAATGTTTTAAATGTTGGCTGATGGTCAGCTTTAGAAAAAAAATTTGAAAGCCACAAATTCATTTCTCCAGTGTTTTCTAAATCGTGATTCACGAAGCTGTGACAACGAGTCAGTGTTTCATCCATGCGAAAGATCTCAATCTTAACGCCGCTTTACACAATACTCCGCTCCTTTCCGAGTGTGCACCAGACGATCTGCGACAAAACCACATACACACACAACGGGGGTCTAAACGCATATCACGCAGCTGATCAACTAATTTCGTGTGAACCTGTGAGCCACTAATTATGCCCCAAAGACTCCAAAACGCACGAAATGTCGCTCTAGCAAAACTGTTTCGATTGGCACAAACAAAACAAATATTTACCTGCCATTGTAGTTCTTTTCTCCTGTTTTCGGCTGGTCACAAGAACACGGTGCGGAAGCTTTGACGAAGAGCTCCCACTGCGGGCTGGTGACGAAACGAAAAGTGCTTTATACAAATGCGCGCCACGCCGGACGGTGTGTGTCGGGTACACAGCGCCGCTACGATGGGAGAGCGTCTTCAAAGGTCATTTCTTCACTCCACCTTATGGTTTCGGCTATCAAAACGTTCATAGCCGCTATTTATCAGTGCGCTGCTACCTCACACGGTGTCCGAATCCCTATGATGGCTCCTGGACACGATCATGAAGGTGTTGCCCGTTGCGTAAAGCCAAAGGCCGTTGTATTCTCTCCTTACAGAATAATTGGGTCGATCCAACAAATTGTTCAGTTGTCCCTTTTGTCAACGCTATCTGGCGTCGAACCAACGGCCCACAGTGAGGCAAATGGCTGACACTATGACACAGTTTCGATTTGGAGGTACCGTTTCGTTCTAAACGTGCTTTTGTCGCTATATATTCATCACCTACCAACACTCGTTTTCAATGTCAGTGCAAACGTCATGGGCAGTGGAGATAACGCAGCATGTCGTGAACAAACAGATATAACAATAATATTAAATAATGTATGCTGTGGTAGGGTATTCGGTGTATCGAAAACCAGCAAGCAGCAGCCATGTTAACCTTTTTTGCTAGCTGAAGTGTTTGTTTGACTTTTAGTTTGAATATATAGACACGCTATGTTGTATGTTAAGTCTGTCAGAATTGGCTCTCATAGCCCATGAACCGATAGGACATAAAAATACAATATTACTAATATGGGCATACATTTGTGTGTATGCCAATCTATGTACACAGATGCAATCTATGTTTTTAGTGACATAACAGATATATAAATGCAGATTGATGAAGTTAGCATCTTGCTTGACAACTTCGAGCTAGCATTCGATCAGTTACCGGTAGTCTCGACCTGATCCACGGCAACTCGCCAATTTTAGTTACGAAGTAGACTTGACAATACCTGCAGCCCAACAAGGAGGTATGCACAGCAAACCAATAATAACTACCGTCACAGTACAGTTCGACGTAGGCGTACACCATATGCGGCCATATGAATACTCCAAACCAGATGTGAGAAAAGTGTCATCCTAAAGTGTATTCTAGGCTTTATAGGCCAATGGGTGTGAAAGTTTGTATGAACGAATGCCATGAACGGGTTCCTTTTTACTTTTTGCGTCTTTAAAATAGCGTAGTGTGTTACTTGGGTCCTCCAGCATCGGAGTTTGCCTAAGAGACCACCTTTCCAAGTAAAGACATTCAGTTGATATCATTTCTGCTTAAGGCCCCGTCTAGATCCACTCAATAACGGCTGACGTCTAATTGTCTTTTCACAGTGAAACTGGCCTAGATTTGAAGTGCAGTTTCATGTTCGAATGGTCTATGCAAGCAATCATCGGCCCTTGTTACGTGCAATCTTGTGCAGTCGTTTTTGACAACCTCCGGGCAAAGAAGCAGTTTACGGCAATGTCAGCCATGTGGCAGATGTCATATTGACATTGGGTTAGCCCGACTATACCCTTTGAACTCTTGTAACACCCACGTTTCACAACAGCCATACGAAGGTTAGTAGGCATATCTATTCCAATTTAAACCAACAGACTCGGCCATGTATACGAGCCTTTCAAGTAGTGAGCAGGCGTTGAGTGTCTTAAACGTGGCTTTCAAATGGAAATCCTTAGCGAGCGTCTCTGAGATCCATAGGCATTAAATCCATAGGCCACTTAAAAACCGAAACAAATTAGGATTTTCATTGATCTATTCGGTTAGCTGAAAACGTATATAATTTTTTTAACATATTTTTTCACACGTATTCATTGCGTCATTTTTAGCGGACCGCTTTTTTGAGAGATATTCGCGGACCGCTGTCGAATTGAATTACGCGGCCCTAAAACAGTAATGCGGTTTTCTAGCGTGACCAAAATTTAAACAAAATCCACTCCTTTAGCCGACGGTTTGTCTGTTTAGTTGACGCTTTGCGCGCCTATGTTTCAAAAAGAGAACGCAAATAATT
Organism: Tropilaelaps mercedesae; assembly: GCA_002081605.1. Classification (NCBI taxonomy): domain Eukaryota; kingdom Metazoa; phylum Arthropoda; class Arachnida; order Mesostigmata; family Laelapidae; genus Tropilaelaps; species Tropilaelaps mercedesae. The sequence goes on from MNPL01000137.1 coordinate 13,566, forward strand.
TTCTAACAGTCTCTGATGGGCTCATGTTTAGGAGAATGACAGCGGATTCGGCCGAGCATTTTGTCTAGGAGACATCTAGCGCTAAATTGATCCACAATCACATTGCAAAAGTCCGGGAAGAGCTATACTGAATATAACTTTCCAAGCTACGACATGAAACGTTCTCTGTTATGGCAATATGTTTACTCAAACGTATCCGCACCATCCGAGAAATTCTAACTACTGAAGTCGTATTCCTTTGCTTAGGTTATGAACCTTCAGTAACGGTCTAAGCCTACAAGTCTCCCAGCATTCTTCAACGGCCTTCAACTACGGGCAGAGTAAGTATATAACGCAGAAGCCATGTGACATGTGTGTACCCGTGGACACCCGTGGTGATAGATCACCGTGGACATGATCCTAAACGTAGTCCATGCCTTTACAAAGGAACTTATCTTTGCGCAGTTCGTGACCGCCGCTAGTCACACGTTTCAAGACTTAGGCACCTTGCCAATCGCGACGTAACATGTACTAATGGCCATCAACTGACCGAGGAGACAGACGAGCGCGTTCGACGACTTCACATTCTGACCTACAGAGCGGCACAGCTTAGAACTCGGGGTCTTCCTCATTGGACGTTGGCGAGATTGAAGCAAATTAAAGGGTAGAAAAGGTTAACGGCAGGTAGTGGCGGTAGCGTTGACAAGTGTCATAATTCTGAATGTATTTTTGTGAAAACTGCCGATGTTTAGGTACAGGTCCGGCCTATTTAACTCAGGAGAAAATCTCGTAAAAGCCATCAATGTATAGACTTTGATGAAACGCGCCAGCATACTAATAACAATAATAATTTTATACTTGCGAAATCGTGTGTAAATGAGTGAACTGATTACATTGCCCCCATGGCTCAATAAAGTCAATATAAAGTCATAAAGTCAATGTGGATCGGTGTTACCAACGTCAAGTCCACGCACGCCATTCAGCTGGATTTCGTGTTTAACAAATATTTCCTCAGCGTTCATCTTAACACGTTGTTCTGCAGCATTCAGCCTCTAGGGTTTTCCTGTCTTGTGTATGAAGTATTTTATACACCGTTTCACTATCTGAGCAGTGACGTTAACTCTAGGTGAAAAATACGGTGTTTAGAGGTTAAAAAAATACTTATATAGGGAACTATGCTTTTAGCGTATAGAGAACGATATTAAAACGAAGGGAGACTACAGTGATGCAATGTATGCCACAGAGCTCTATCTATATAATATGTCCTAGATGTCATCGAAATATATGTAACTTTTCTGAAATTGAACATTTTTATCTTTAAAAAAAGAGTATGAATGAAGGCCACCGTGAGACTGGTCTAATCATGTTATAATTTAAGGAGTCTAATGAATATTTTGTTGGAAGGATTTCAAAATAATAATCCGTTAAATTCCTGCGCTATAGTTCTGGCAAAAAACGATCCCATTGCCATTCTTCTATACATGTTCCGATTACACGTTGAAAGAAACCGGCATTTGTTTTCCCGAAATCTGAAATCGAATTATACAAAATACAGGTAATATCTTATTCAGCGGATTTGTTATTTTCAAAGCGCCTATATTATATCGGGGGTTAAATCATTTGTACTGACAGAATAAACAGTATATTTTTATGACGTTGGTCCGAGTCTTCATTTGATTGGGTACCTACGGTGTATCTAGCTATAAAATTGCATAAACAAGTAAGTTTGTCGCCTGTAAGCAGCTCATGGTGTATATATATACGTATATACGTTTAAAATGTAACTGAAAAGTTTTAGCACGTTGTAGCACAAAAAAATTTAGAAAGGTTTTTTAGCACGTGAGAGATAATTACCGTGTGGTGCTCATGCACCACATAGTGATTATCACACAAAAAGACACAACTTCGCTATGCCATAATTCAATTCCTATTTGCATAATATCAGCAAACTACACAAGCACTTTTATTCTGGGATAGTTATACAGTAAAATGATTGAACGAATGCTTACTTACGTACAAAAGTATGTTAGACTTCACAATTTACTTCTGGCATAGCCATACAAAGAAGGAAAATCTTGTCATTTTTCAAAGAGACGTATAATATAATGGCTAATAAACAAAAATTAGTTCTTCACGGACGGAGCATGGCTAACTGCTGTAGTCTTGTCGCTTGAAGATTGCGTCATACTCATAATTGAATTGAAACGAAATATGGTAACTGATGATAACTTGTGTCACGCACCACAGGTGGTAACGATTGGAATCAATTCGGCCGTTGTAATGTCTGAAAAAGACTCGTATCTCGCTTGAGATCCATACAGCAGCGGGCCGCACCGCTTGACAGATATGGTTAGCAAACCCTGGGAGGGACAGGGGACAATTCGGTAGCACGCTGGTAAAGCATCGAATTACCCGTTGTTACCAACAGTACAGCTAAGACTTTTGTCAGATAAAAATAAATTAGTTGGAGACTAATAAATACATTTCACAGACGCACTCCAAAATACATTATATACAATTGCTGTTACGAGAAAATCAAACATCAACCAGCATTTTATGCGGAATCAACATGTTCTTTTGATTCCGCCTGATATAAGTACACACTTCTGTGCTGGAAATCCTCAGACAATATCGTAGAAAGCAGAGGCTTCCTGCCTATTGCACATGCGCGATTTTCCGATGTAACTTGTCGATGATTTCGAACACTGTAAATGTATCAAGATTTTGACGCGATTTATGGCAAATTGAATCGGTGATTGAAAATACACGCAACATATTTAATTGAAGAGAGCGCACGACCTCAGAAGCGCCTTACGATGACTAGGTAAATGAAAAATAATAAAACCTTAAATAAACCCTCAACCTTTCTATTCTCTAGATTTAAGCCGCTTAGTCTTGCATTGTTTCTATACACTGAGGAGAACAACTGGTACGGTAGATCTGCAGGCTTTAATCTACTAAATAAAAACTATCTATAATAAAATTAGTGTAGACGACGGGCACCCACAGAGTCTTCAAATGCGTTTCATTTTAGAACAAGTAGATTTAAAGCAAAGTACTTTTAAAACGTCGTAAAGACCGATTGCCCCAATTAATTTTGTTTAAAAGTTAGAGCAGTTCCAAAACATTCCACTTAAGCTGGATCGATCTAAAAGGTAAATTAGTATGAAAGCCTTTAAATGCATTCAGGTTTATTGGTAAAGAAAAGCATTTTTTATTCGGCAACCTCATTGGGCACACAAAAAGCACTCAACATCTTCATGTGCAAGCTAGGGTTGATACGGGGTTGAAAGTTCGGCCGATTTACATTGATGACATCATTCGTTTGACGATAACAGCCGATATAAACACATATTTTACTGCCGCATCATGACGGCATTTATTGTATGGTGCACGCCTGCATAAATAAAGCACGCTAAATCTTCAACTGATTTTGATGTGGAAATCAGCAAAACCCATAACAAATCAATGTCTCAAATGACGTAAAACTCTACCTAGAATTTTATTCAATTTCATTAAGGTCATCCCTAAAACTATTTTAATATAGTACCGCTCATTAGCCTGGAAACATTTTCCTAGTGCTTTTTTTTACCTAAAAACTTTATAAAAATACCAAATCCGAAAGTGTCCAATCTTAATTAAATTTTGTGCGAAGAACAAAACCGTTGACTGCAACTGATCTGACTGCAACAGTAACCCTTAAGGGCCAATTCCCCGTCATAGGTACACAGTCAACGTGTAGGAGAACTGCGTACGCGCAGCAAAACCTTGCATCGAGACAACATGGCCGGGTATGCGTTGGTACAGTTCGGGTACGCCGCTGTTACATTTTTACACACTAGTCGAGTCTTGGTATAGAGTAGCAAAACAGCTGCGCACTGAAGACCAAGATGGCGGAAAAATACCCATTCCCTATGGGGCCTCTCCTCTCAAAAGATGCCCTTTCCTGCTAAAGCTAATAGAGGGCCCGTGCTGTTCTCAACGGTGGCCGAACTGGACTGTGAAAGTTGCGCTTCGGTATATATATACATGTGTATATATATATATATATATATATATACATAGGAATCCAAATGTATGTATTGAATACGAGGATTCGTAAATAATCATGTCAACTTGAAAAGTGTCACCAAAAGCAGGTATGATCTGCTCGATGTCAGAGTTCAAGAGCTTTTATTAACCAAAATGTTGGCGGTCCTACTAACTAAATAACCGAAGGATCAGCCAACGGACGGACAAATCTTAACGATGCGGTTTCACACGGCCACGCACATACGTTTATACCGCTTAACAGTAGAGAAGACCAAATATCTTTTACAATTTATTAATCTTTTCGCTGAAGTTGAGCTCTGATTGTCTCGTCGTTAGGCGCCACTGAGGCCCAATCCGGAATCCAGAGTATGACATACAAACGCCAAGCGTACTTCATCACAAAGATAAACTCATAAAAGTATTACTTTGTTATTCAGCTTGTGCCGACCTTTGGCCTATCGCACATTTCAGCATAGACGTCTCTGTTATTTGGCATTAAAAGAAAAGCAATTTAAGGCACAGTCAACTTGTGAACTATTTTGCAATTCTCGCATGACTAGATGCCACTCACAGTGGCTTCATGTATGCGCCCTTCTCTGACTAGGTCAATTTCTCCGCTTTGGTGTTGTCTCATCGGCACATGGCGCATGGTATATGACGCCGGAATCGGTAAGCGATGCCCAGAAGTGTTTTAATGACTTCATGGCTTGTCCTTGTGGGGTTTAATGTCGGCATTGCACTTGCAATTACTTCTGCTCTTACTTCCGAGTAGCAATTTAGCCTTTTGATAATCTCGTTGCAAAACGCCCTGATATTTTCCTTTTCTGCGAGAGAGCAATACCCATGCGCGCTCTGGCGCCATGGTCACTCTGATGTTGGCCGTATTCAATGAAAGAGAGTGATGTTTGCTAAACACGAACGATGCTATCGACGTGTGCTTGTACACCTTCTGTTTCTTCATAGTTTGGCAGATATTGATGCGACAGGCTTGTGGTATGATGAAGCTTTCATCTACGTAAGTCTTTTCCCTCTAGTTAACAAGATGGTCCTATCGGATGGAGTCAACTGAGCCTTTGCAGTATCCGCGTACCACAGGAATGGATTTTATTTATCTCTTATCACAGTTCGATGGAAACTAAATGTAATTTTCGCAAGATTTATATTAGACATGCAACACTCTGGGAGGCTACGCATCAGTAATAGGGAGAAGCTCACGGCGAAGCTTGAAATCCCTTGGACCAAAACTTTAGCCGTAACATTAGGTATTTGTTGAAGATCCATGCGCCTCGGAACCCTCACAAAAGACCCTGTTGAAGTTAGGTAAATTGACAGTTTTAACACTTGTTTTTATTTACCAAATCAACTCTAAATTATTATCGTTACGAGAAATCTGTCAAGTAACACCTTCTTTCAAAAAGCTTACCACGCGATGTTATGCCTGCCGATCACTGGTAAGGTCCGGGCCCACTGAGTGGTTTCTAGATAGCTGCTTGAGAATCGACTTGATTGAGCGAAGATTCTGGAAGCCAGAGAAGACGTATGTCATTTGTTCGTCTACGACATCCAACTCTGTGCTGACGGATGTACGTTAGTAAAACCGCTTCATCATAGTGCCCCGCGAAATAGATAAATGTACACACTGTCATAAACCAATATCGAATACGTCGGCAGTTGAAAAAATGAAGGCCACACATGACCTGCCAGACTGTCGATCTCCGAAACTAGATTTAAGTCAGTTGGCCAGTGTCTTTAGTTGTCAACTTTTATTCAATCAATTTTTAGTCAATTTTTAGTTATCAACTTGTAGGTACTTGTCTGGCCTCGAGGGGTGGGCGCGGGCGCAGAGAACTCTCTATAGCAATACATCGTTCAACTAAATATCTGCCCACTTACAAATCGACCGCTTTCTGGGAAATTTTCGAGGGGGTTGATGCTCGTGTATCCCTTGTCCGTACGGCAATACTTTATAACTCCCAACGGCTAATCGAGTTTACTCGCGACAGCTTGACTGTGTCGTGAACTAACCATGTCATTGAGAGTTAGCGGCGCCCCAAAATGCAGAACAGTTCATTGACACTCTGTCTTACAAGATTCGACAATGCACGTCGCTATCTGAGAAGAAAAGTGACTGATGGTCGGGAGAAGGAACGTTGATGCTAAGACATTGGTGTCCCTCACGCGAGCTGACGCCTTGTGAAATTGTCCTTGAGTTAGTGAAACAGGACCGGGTTGCTGCTTGCTTTGCACTTTTACCCAGCAAACGCATTCATATCGGTCTACCGCCGACTGCGACGACAACACACACCAGATCAAACTACGTGAAAAGGCTCACTTTAAAGGGTGACGCTTGAGTTATACATAACCGTCGTTTCCCGAACCATGCGGCACGGACACTAAGTATAGTGGTCGGAGACTGGATCAGTCCTATGTGATCTGGTCTGCCGTTAGAACGTCTATCTCCGCTGTCTTCTATCTGTCTTCTATACCGCTTTTCTAGAGTCCTTGCCACGTGTCGATTTCCGTATACACCGACGCCAGCGTCGTTGACGCACTCACTGATTCTGGGGCCAGAATCTACGCAGCCTGTAATCATTTGTCACTGGAGCCAGGCTAGAACCAGAATTGTTGCCGAAGCAGGGCGGAAACTCGGGTGGACGGGTTTTGCTAAACCAGCAATAAGCCATTGTACTTGTGCGGTACACAGCTCCCGATGAGGGCAAGCGAGACAACGGCCAGCAGTCAATGGGCATTGCGGTCTCGGCTCCCCTGCAGGCAGCGGAGTGTATATTTCTGTCGGGGTCCAGCCACTAATACTCAGTCTTCGACACTTTGCCGGGATGCCCCGCTTCATACAGCTAGCTTGAAGAAGCTTAGCGCAAGAGGAGCGAGGCAAGTGTTTCTGTGCAAAAACCCCTGCGCGGGCTCAGAAAGGCTGGCAAAGGAGGGAGGTTTTTAGGTTGGCCCACACAATAAACGAAGTGCTGGTACACAACACCCACATAACACGCCAGCTCAGCATCGTTATCATTATAGGGGGCGATCAGGAATGACAGGCTTCGTGAAACGAATTCATTACTCAAGTTAAAGCTGGCCGGGGCGACGAACCCACAAGCCGGCATTGTACACAAACGAGTAAAACTGGAATTTCGAGGGTGTTCTACTCCAGGCAGTGGTCAGAAACAACGGTAAAAAAAACAAAGAAAAAATTAGGTCGACAACTGGGCATCGTAACATCTCATCTCGTAATAGTGTTCGCTGAAGCGAGGACTTTAATAGGTTATCGCAACGAATTATCCCGGCATGTTCTCGCTGGGCGAGGTGGGGGTTTTGTCGATATCTTAGCAAATGCGCGTGTTTATTAGTAAGGAAATATTAACTTACACAGTTACGGCAAATAGGTAGATTCGCCTGGCAAGCCACAGCCTGCTTTCTGCACTTTGGCAAAAGAAACACATCAGGTTCGCGCAAAATCAGATTCTCAACCAGTAGAACTAATGCAAATGGCTCTGTCTACCAGAATCCATATATGTCAGAGGTAAATTTGAAGGGTCCACGACGTAAAGGGTACGCGAGTTTACGATAACACGCTGATACGCAAGGGATGCTTGGAAGCGGGTTCCCAAAAACATACAAACGTAGTATTGCCCGTAACTGTACCAACTACGTTCGGTATTTAGCTCACCGTATACGGGTCCAAAACCTGTGATTTTTCACGTGGACTTTCTAATTTGCTAGCGCCAAGACTTGGCGTGTCTTCACCCGTTCGGATAGAGCTTTTCACTGCGGAAACTCTCCATGAAGTGAGGCAACCGGGATAGCCCCTTCCGAATAAATTACCATATAGATAGAAGCAGGTGCCTAAGTCTCAGCTTACCCAGACATCTTGACCTATCTGATCCTTTATTCAGCCAATAAGAAAAGGGCTTAAACACGATTCGGCTGCTAAACCCCGTCACCCAGGAGATGTCTCTCCCCTAAAATGGTGACCCTGAAACGACTCTTAGAGACACAAACATTTCACAACACACATAAATCAGTCACCGGTTCGCCGGCACGCCAGTCAACTCACGGGGCCAAACAACGGAGAACGGTTGGTCTATTTTCACTACGAGGTGGATGGAGGCCTAGCCAACGATCTCGTTGAAAAGAACTGGACGCTTCGTTGTGTTCAACAAGACTCTCGTTCCCAGGTGAGCGGTGCTAGGTGCAATGAAGTCCCGGAGTGGAATATGAAATTAGTTGGCCCAGGCCAAGAGAGAACCCAAAAGGATGGAAAAGCTCTTCGTTTCGACAAAGACGAACAGGCTAGCACTAAACTCGGTGATGTTACTTAAACTGGTCTATTTCTTGCAGCGAGGGCTTGAAGGAGCGTCTAAGGTAGCCCATATGCGATGTACACGAATCACTCCCAGGCAGGCTTAGAGCGACGTTGAAGGAAAAGTGTGTACTTCGGGCAAACTTATAACTACTTTAGAAAAAAGCCTCAAAACCATGCCAGCGCACTCAGGCATGCTAACTACGAGAAAAGCCCGAAAGGACAGCTTCTAACGGTAAGGAACGTACAGGCAAAGGTCAGACCAACCATAGTTGCAGAGTCAAATTAGGATAAGTAGCAAATGCATACTCTGCAGCAACTACCCTTTTCCCATGAAATATAGCCATGTCGAGGAGGGTATAGTAAACAAATTGTTTGCTTTTAATATGGGAACTTATTGTTTGATTCAATGATATTTTTGAATTCGCTCGTTATTGTAAGAGGGCTGACTAGGGTTGCAAAAGGAGAAACTACGCACGCCTTACGTAAATGACATGGCCGAGATAAATTTTGTGTTCAATGTCATTATCGTATCTCGCTAAATGGAACAAGAAGCGTCCAACAACAATTTCTAACTATATGTGACCAGCGTTTACCCTTGCTTCCCCGTGGTATAATTTTCAGACGTGTTAAGCTTTCATCGTTTACTGCTGAAGGCATTCGATATTATGTGGAAGTGATGAAGTAACCGATATTTTTAGCTAGTCTTCTAATCTTATTGAGCCAGATCCCCTAAGATGCGGTTAGTTGTCATCGCCCAATTTTCGCATGGGGTCGTTTATCTCAATTAGTTCATTTGCTATGTCAAAATGTTCTGTGTTTCGCTATTCAGTCAGCTTGTGCCTGTACATTCACCCATCGCGTCCTGGCGTTCGAGGCATTTGCCGGGTAACTGAAATCTCAGGACGGCGCTTTCAACAGTTTTTTCCAGATATAGTTACGAGAGCGTAGTTCGTGCCGGTCTAATCCCTGTGCTATTGCTCGGATCTTCTAATGCGGGAGGGCAAGTGCTGTGAGATACTCGTGTAAATGATTCCTTTCCCCGACGAGTTGGCAGCTCCTCGCGGTCTCGGAAAAGGATTTCGGAGTTAGCAACGCAAGCACAGCTTCGTATTTTGGTTTAAGACCGGGGCATAAACAATGGAAACGCCCGCGAACGAGCACATAGGTAAACGAGAATATCAGACGACTTTGCGTCTTCAAATAGGGTATGTAGATGAAAACTTTCGTTTCTGCTGCGTTGCGCAGAAGCAGATATAAATACACATGTTTTGACCAATCAAGTCTGCACGGACTTCTGCAGCGCGTAGCGCTGCAAACAGACGACCGTACTTCCGCTGTGTAACAGACACCGACCTTCTGCTAGCTCTTCTGTTTCAGCTCAATCTAAAACATTGGTGCTGTTTTTCTACAAGAGATAAAGACCTCAACCCGCCTAGCAATGTCTGCACCATATTTCACGCATAAACGGTGTGAGTGGATGTTAGGAAACAGTTACTCCGTCTGGCTGCCCCGAACTTGAAGTAATGGCGTGAGTCAGCTGACCTGGTGCATTCACATACGCCTTATGGAAGTAGGAGACATACAGGGGTACCGCCGTCGCAGTCTTACATTGACGGGATCTGTCTGATGAAGCAATACATGGAAGCACTGCTGTAGACGTTAAATGTCGGATGATTGTCAGCCCTAGAGCAGACTTGAGATTCAGGTCAGTGGCAAGGTGACAAGGAAGTTTTTTTTTGTGAAAACAAGCGTTTTACATCTCTTTCACTGTGTTTTTCAGGGACGTGCTTTTATGCGGATTTAAGCTACGTCAAGCGCTTCATCAATGCTCATAAGTCCGTTTTTTCTCTTATTGCTATTCCCGATGCTCTTGGTAAATTCGGTGGTTTACGAAGATTTACAGATATATATATGCACACAAGTAGATGCCCACATAAATCATGTGGGGAATATGTGATTCCCCACACCAACAGCGGGCAGAGTTGCTATATTCCACTGCCACACTCGTCGTGTCGTCGATATCTTCCGTTGTTGCTCTGTGACGTTTCGTTATATAACAAGTCAGTCACAAGTGATGAGTGGTGGGGTGCGTTGTCTCATTAAATCGCAAGCATTCTTCGTCAGCGGTTCGGATGCTCGAACAAGAACTTCTCAGAACGCATCAGAACGCTCTCCAGAGCAACGTGAGCCGGTCTAACAACGAGCATGATTCGCTAGTTGCAGACGTTTGGTCGTTTTGCTGCCGTTGTGTTTCCTTCTTGCATCTTTCTCGGCCTCGTTGTCGTCGTTAAGTCGCTGTCGCTATTTTTCCGTTCATTTTTTTGCGTCGGCGATCCTTTGCCCTTAGTGTTAGTTGGCGGCGTTTCTACTTGCTTCGCGCAAAGCCATGTAAAACTTCGAGCGAAACATAGGCTGATCCCAGCAACTTCGCTGCTTCCCGTTTAAATCGCCAATCCTCAACAGTCTAACGACCAGCAAATACTGTGTTCTGGAGAGCTGAGAAAGAGCTCGTATATTCTGGGATGTTATAAATGCAGAAGCTGAATGGCTACCTTGTTCGTTTGTGCGCCGTGTTTTCCGTTTTTGATAAAAAATACCAGGAAGATAGAACCAACTGTGCTAAAAGCGGTCTGATTTTTCGATTCGAATGATTTATTATAATACGCTTTTGTTCCAGTTTGAAAGCAGAATATCATTGACATATTTTTTATTATCTTTTATGGCCGAGCTGGTCGTTTGGGCTATTGAATCGGTCCTCGCGTAACCTAAAGGGATGATCCTGAAAATGCGTGGGAGTAACTAACTATTTAAACTGGGTTGAAGCGCCTTTATAGGATTTTCTGAGAGGTGATTTTTACCCTAAAACCTTATCGTTAAGCGAAATTAATTCTTATAAGCAATTGTTAATTTTAACACAGGGTTCTGCAAAAAAGAATCTCGAACAAAAATTTCGCTAGCCGTACTGTACCAGCGTTGTGGTGTAGGATAAATGGCTTTTTACAGCCTAATATCCATATTTCAAATTTAAATGCATCGTTCAGTCGAAATGTACATTTTTCCAGTAAATCTTCCCTTGGTTTCGATTTGTTATGAGTTTGTAAGCAAAAAATTATTTGAGCATTAAGCGTACCGTTAAAATTTACTGTCAAAAAGAATATTTTTTATACCTATCAAGGTGCACGGATCTAATGCCGATTAGAGAAACAGCGAGAGAAATCGCATCAGCCTTGGCTGGTGCAAACGTCAGGTCCTTCGCAGGCCAGGAGGTTATCTAAAACGATATTCATATTTGACTAGCTCGACAAGGGGGTGTCGCCGTATTGTCATGCAGATGATATCCCCTTCATGCGTCTACGTAGCTAGACGCCAGCACAAAGCCCTGCACGCTTATCGGCACCCTGCAGCGCCCCCTAGGGATACACAGCTTATCGGTATTATCATTGCATGGGCACGTAGATACGGTATGGTTTAGGTTTTGAAAATTCGCGCGGAGGGCGTGTAAGTGATAGTTGAGATGAGATGTATCTTTTTCTGCTGGTGATTTTAAAAGGTAAAGTCGTCGTTCATAAAGAGAGACTACCGGTTATACAATTTTTCTATAAAAGATGACGTCACTCAAAGGGTGCACACATTTCTAGACACATTCAAGCGTTTTACTGATGGTAATTTTCGCCACAAAACAGGTAAAGATTAGGTGACTATTATCCAAATCAATTTTTTGCAGTATCACTTTCGAGATCTTTATCAAGATCGACACTGATTTTGTCTTCCTATTTGATATGTATATATATATATATATATATATATATGTAT
>MNPL01000138.1:0-13694 GCA_002081605.1 Tropilaelaps mercedesae
TATATATATATATATATATATATATATATATACGCCCATGAGACTATGGAAGGTAAAATGCATTATTGATAAAGCAAGAACCACTCAAATAAAGGCAGACGCAGTCGAACCATTATTTTGTTTTTTAGAAAATTACACTTTGTGGCTTCTCGATTTTTTTTTACTGAAACTTTTTTTTTTAAAACAATTGATTCAAACCTAGAAACCCTCGCATGCCACAATACGTTAAATACTATCGGTAGCACTAACTCAGCTGTATCTTGCACCACTAATTTATTAAAAAACGGTACATCTTTGGACATATGCTCGTACAAAGATGGAAGTTGTCCGAAACTATGTTTATTTTTGAAACGTCGATGCTCCTGTTGTCAACCGGGATTCATATCCTCTCAAAAAACCAAGTAAACCATCAAAGTAAATATGATTTTTTGAAAACCTTAATTTTTAGTTTCCCTTTATATTGTTTGACCATTTATTTTTAATACACGGATACCATACTTACGTGCTACTTGCGTAGAATTTAATTACCACGATTACTTTTAGATACGTAAGCATTTGCTTGCTCAAGTTAGTACAACCTACCTAGTTCATAGCATTATTTTAGATTGGTTTCTTTATCGTATACAAAGCTTGCCTTTAAGCGAAATGTATTATATTTAGCACATAGGTAAGCTAAAGTATAATTTTTCACTCATGTAATTTACTCTGTAGTAATTTAAAACAAAGGCGCTTCACTATATCAATGTGTTCCACATTAGAAGTAAATGCGCTTTATTTTTATTTTTGTGATACGTTTTTTTTTTATCAATCCAAAGATTTTGTTCTTCACAGTCCTCATCATATGATCTAGATAGAAATAATAATAATGACGACTGGTCCTATATATATAAATATTACAACACCTTGTGTTAAACATGCAAGTTGCTCTTGATGGCTATACATTAAAAAATTTTAGAGTTAGGTTCCTTTATCCTGTTTGTCTTCAAGAGGCAAGTAGATAAATAGTTCAGGAATCATTATGCTTACGAGAGCTGTACATCCAAAGCGAGAATATCTTTGATATTTTGTATGGATGAATTTATAGTAATGTAATTGTGTCATCTACTGGCCTGAATCCTCCATTTTAATTTTATCAATTTCCATTTTATCGCAGCTCATTTATGCACATTTGAATCACAACGGCATTTACTTCACATTTTATAAACCTTCTTAGGTGTTAAAAAGTGTACGTCGTACGTAACTCGAAACCTATGGCAGGAAACACAAACTTTTTGAGGAACTTGTCGTTAATCTGCGACTAGAACTCTTCGCAAATTCGGTAAGGAGCACTAGAGTTTCATAAAGACGCGTTTGTACGGAGCACATCGCCTTTGTCAATTAGTTGAATCCTCTATTGGCAAAAATTACATTTCATTTGCCTTGAACTTTACATCCATTTGATTGTGACAGGCAAGAGTTTTAGTTAAAAGTTTGAAGACAATCGGAATCTATAAAAGTATGACGTAACGGAAGGCTTGTGCCCCCGGGGGATAATTCCTGGTGTGACGCAAGTTCTTCTTTAAGTGATTACGCGGGAAGGAATTTCGAAGTACACTATAATTCTGTTCACAAAACGGTAGGTGCACATGTACTAATAGCCTGATGGAAATTAACACTTCTATTTCATTACACAGACATGAGCACAACTAAATGTTGTTTTAAACAAAGCTTAGTATCATTTTGGGCAAAACATGATTCGTTGGATCTGTGTGTGCGTTAGATTTAACGGCTTTACCAGTGTGCTTAAAATACGCAAGTATTTTTTGCTTACAGAGTAGCCCTTGAAAATAACATAAAAGAAAAGCCGACAAATAAATGGTCTTTTACTAACGTTTTTTAGAAGTCACTCTTTAATGTAATTGTAAGGTCAAACGTAGACACCAAAGAATGGCGACTATTACAAAAAGTCCTTGAGACCACGGAATTTTTTAAACGCAGAATGGGGGTAATGCATTTGTAATAAAACTAGTCGGAAGTCGTCTGCAGCGTATCAAGGTGTTAGTCAGACGGTGGACGTCAGTTGTATACTATCTAAAAGATATTCTTAGCACCCAGAGCTATAATTCTAAAGCTTCAGCATGCACATCGACACTTTTGAGAGAAACACTGAATATAAGGTGAAACTTTGTTGAGATCTTAAAGTATCTCGCCCGGCATCCGTCTAGGTACGTTCTGTGCATTTATGCGCCGCGTGAATCGGTCTACTGGCTTTCGCTGATATTTTGGGGCAACAACTGCATATGATTGCGCCAGGTGATTAGGATGGCTTTACCAGACAACAGGGCAATAACTTTCAGTTTTATGGATGGCGGACGCGACTATGGAAGCTGAAAAATGGCTCTGTTTTTTCCTTACTTTTAAGCTTTCTAGGATTACACTTCTGACACAACTCGTTTCTCTCTACCACACAACCGACGAACCAACGTAAACGTACGATGAAAAGTACTTCTAGAGCCAATATTTGGCACCTACAGTAGCGCTTTTTGCATTTTTCGTAACACGGACCCATTAAATATGAATGTACAACGGCAGGGACCGAACCCAAGTACCTACGTGTCTCCTCCAGTCGCAGAGCGCATGCGAATGCACTAAACTACCTAGCTCGGCAAGTCGTGAGTAGTTATATACTCAGAATCTGAATCCGTTCCAAACCATTTGATCTGCTGACCTTCGCGGCCAAGCAACGGACGAGAGAAAGCGCTCAGAAACTCTGCAAGTTAAGATTCAACTTTCATGCAATCAAAGAAGCATGAGCTTACTGAAGGCCTTTGATAAGTTTTTTCTAATGTTATTGTTTATGGCATTGTTTTTCGTTATGGCTAAAGTTGTCTCTGTCATTATTGTGGGTATTATCTTTCCTACACAGGAACATATCAAGGCCAATGGTTGCGCGGCTATCGTCACGGCTACGGTGTGCGGTCATCTGCACCTTTCGGTCTCGCGGTCCACGGAAGAGGTCCGAGTCATCACTCGCAAGGTAGAGTGAATGTTTTTTGATTTTTCGACTGTACACTACGTACTCTTCTTAAAATGTAATGTGGGGCCCATACTTGATGTCGATAACTCTCCGCTATTAGAGGAAGTAACCTAATCGTTTTCTAATGCGCGTTCTTCCACTTATTTTGTCTTTCAAAATAAGTGGAATACAAAAAAATGGTGTTCTCGCACGGTTAAGCATATCGCCATTTATTTTTCGTTTAAATATCATGCGACCTAATCAATTGCGCGAGTTATAGCTCTTATGACTTTTATAGTATTTCTTACTATATAAAAGTTCCTAACTGTAGGCTCATAATCATGA
Organism: Tropilaelaps mercedesae; assembly: GCA_002081605.1. Lineage (NCBI taxonomy): Eukaryota > Metazoa > Arthropoda > Arachnida > Mesostigmata > Laelapidae > Tropilaelaps > Tropilaelaps mercedesae. The sequence continues at coordinate 3,341 of MNPL01000138.1, forward strand.
CGTAAAACAACGGCGTAAAGGAGGTCTGACCAGCGATATTATTACATTACCATAAAAATACGCACATAGTCCCTTGGTATCCACACAATACATTGTGTGGATACCAAGGGACTTATTACCGAGGCATTATTTGTGAGCAACATATTTTGATGGTTTAGCTTGTCTCGCTGAGCTTTTGTATATAAAATGAACAGGAATTCTAGATTGTAAACCAGAGCATACAAAAATCCAGCAATGTAATTTACCCCGTTATTCAATTGATAACCCTGTTTTCTTTTCTCACGGAAAAAGTAGAACAAAAATATCAAATTGAGGTAGCTCCAGGCTTAAAATTGAATCATTTATAAATAAGAGCATAAAATATTTTTGTCTAGTGTCAATTATTTGTTGGAGGTTTATGTGTTGATTCGCTGAGCGTAAATTCAAAGTTCACTGGATGTAGGTTCAAAGTCCGTGGGAGTAGCAGGGCTTTATGTATAAAGTTCAAACTATTTACCATTTTTGCACCGCCGCGTTCGCATAGGTTACATTTGATGAACACATGCTTTTCTACAAATTTCGACTAATTAAAGAGTAGTTACAGGACTAGAACGCTTTCATTCTTCATGTACGGCCCTCTTTTTCCATACGTACTTTTCATTTTTGTTTTGTTCGCCCGCGTTGTTTCCATAATCGATTCGTTTTCTTATCATTTAATTCTTGTGCTTCATTTTATATCGACGATTTTTTGATAACATCTATCTTTGTTCCCTCGACTGTTGTATTTTTCTATTCCACCATTTGCTTACTCCATCAATTTTGAAATTCCATGAACGTACGCTTTCAGAACGATATCTTCTGCGTTTCCTCGTATTTAAACTTCTTGGATTGAGAGTCAACCTGCCGATGCATTTCGAAGTTGACTTTTATTAATATAAATTATTGTGTAACCTATCTTCTATAATTGCGATGCCTACTATTTGGCTTCTAGGACAAGGAATTTAGTTTCGTAGCTGTATATACTGTTGAAGTTGCTTGCCTTGCATTTCGTGACCTCTCTCTATATAGTAATGTTGGCTAAATAGTTCCTGGCGGTCTGCCTGATAATTATGTGATCATGTTCTGCAGAAGGACTGTTGTATACTGCCAGCCAATCACACGTAGAATAAATACGCAAGCTTTCTACATGAGTCGATTTCAGAATGATCTGATTCACATAATCCAAAGAATTTTGTCGTTTTCCTGATTTTCTTTTAACTGCGCTAGGCTTATTAGTCGCGTGTAGTCCAGGCAGGGAATTTGTTATGTGAAGATTCGTGAGACAGCTTTATTTGACTGCTGGCTTTCATTATCCTTTTTTAAATCTCGATTATTCAAATTCGGATTTCGACTCCTAAAATGTTCAGTTTACACGAATAAGATATATGCTTATTGTGAACGTATTTAAGAGGGAACAGAGTATATTTAAAACGTATGGGGTAATAATAATTGTTGATGAGTATATAATGTGATATTGTTGTCGACCCTTGTACCTGTTAGCTAGGTTCTTTCTCTATTCGTTGCAAGTCCGTTTTGCCCCGTATATAATTTCTTGGCACTGACTAAAGTGTGTGCAAGCGTTGTGTTCACTAAATAAAAGTGGCTGGCTAAGCAAGAAACTGTAAAAATACTACTGTTCCGTTTAGGGATCGACTGAACCAGATCCATAGAACTTAAACTGGCTCAATTGCAAACTCGAAATGTAACAACAAATTTCCCTTAGAACATTATGTATTGAAGTCGAAAATAGCCTGAATGACAGCGTGATCAAAGACAGTCTTCCTATCAGAAACATAACGAAATGCGAAGAAGGCGACTTCGTAGCACGTATTATTTACTATGGTCCTTTATTTTTTTTATACTGTTATTGTAACTCCCTTTTTGCAAATTCGCATCACAAGATGACTGGAGGTTAAGAGTCTTTTGGGCTTACTTGAGAGATAATTGCTTCGACGCTTCTCTGTAAAGCGCTGTGTTTTGCACTTCACTTTTTCTACATGTTATGTCTTTAAACGGATTCCGCTCAATTACTTAGTGCAGTCCCTGATAGTAGTAGATGATGTTTGAATCCGCCCAACGGCTCGATAAACGAAGTTGCATACCACGAAATCGGAACAATTTGAACTGTTTGAAATGATCTAACAGAAACGGTAAAAAAACCAGCATGAATTGCGTGAAGCGACAGCATTAGTCGCTTAACATATGCTAACATAGTAATTTTGCACCTGACGTTTATTTTAGCATCTTACCTTGTCAAGGATTACATTTTAGGATTACATACAATTTAGGTTGGTGGACTGAATTAATTTACAGTGAGATGTCGATTTGTGTCAACGACCCATTAAATTTTATTTATTATACTTTATCTATGTATTACACTTTATTGATTACATGGGGCGAGGTAGTTAAAGAAGGTTATTATGGTCTCCTTTATTGTTGCCGATTTATACAAAGACTGAATTGATATGAGCATTTTTGTCGGTATAAATACAGCACAGTATGCTGAGTTATTGTTGTTGCTAAGTCTTTCGAGGAAGGTATCCTTATTAATCAGCAGAATTTCCGTTTTGTTAAACAAAAATCTATACCAGTGGCCTAAAGTCGGATATATATGTATATAGAGAGAGAGAAAGTGAGAAAGAGTATGGAATTTGATACGCACACTTCTTTTTGGTCTGGTTACTATACTGATAATGGTGCATGATTTGTTCAGTTTAAATGGTTTGTTTTCTTGAGACTCCAGTTTTTCATAACAGTGGTTTCCCGCTACAGAGTATTCAAGCCAGTAATAATTGTAATGAAATAATAATGATAAAAATACTGTAATATTAATAACATTATGTTCAACTAAATAGAGATATGGCTTTATTACTGGGCTAGATCGTCCATATAAAGGAGTTAGTTTGCAATACCTTTCTGGAAGTTCATAGATTGTAAATCGAAGCCAATTCGTTTCAAAGACGAAATATCACCATCTTAAATACATTTAGGTCTGAGCAGCAAACATTTGGTAGTGCCATGGTAACGCTTTTTATATTACTTCGGGAGACGGACTCCATAAACGTAAACCGGCAACGGCGGGCTGGATCGAACCCGTATATTCACTTGTCTCCTGCGGTTGCACACGCGTACGCGAACGCACCAAGCGACCAAGCTCGACGAAATAGCACTTGAGACCGGCTTTGAGTGGAATGAAGGATATTACAAAAGGAATGGGCAGGATTGTGCTTAAATAAATACGCCTAAATACCAAATAAATCGCTAGTTCTATCTTTTCGTCCCGTCATTGCTCGAAAACAGTTATACAAAATTTTGGCGAATAAAACTTACGTTAACCTTGCAAATAGAACGATTCAGAATATACTAACGCCAAATAATAGGAGGCCATATTAAAACGTGTCTCTGTGCGTGGTACTACCGACTCACGACCCATACTCTAGTCCCGAAACGATGACTTAAGGGCTTAATATTCTGATCTTTGAAAATGTAAAATATTTTCAGGTTAGCCTCTCAAAATCGTGATTTTGCCTCAGAAAATTTTAAAACCAGCTTTAATTACTTTTGAACTTTAGAAGTTGGGAAAATGCTCCTATTTATTTTTAAGTTTTTATTTGCTTCAATTTAACTTGGGAAAATTAATTTTATGAACAATGCTTTACAGTTTGGGGCCCTTCGAGCCAGTATTCCCTACTAGAACTCACTTGATAATGCCCCGGAGTTGGTTCTTTAATTCTTAATTTCGTCGGGCCTGTCAAACTGGTGGCGTAGTGCATTTGCGTGAGCCTTGCGACTAAGGGGATTTGTGTGTATACGGGTTTAATCTCCGCCATTCCACATTTAATGTATGTAATGTAGCATAAATGTACAAAGTCCGTCTTGCGAACTAATGCGACAAGCAGCACCGTGGACATTAAATGTGGCTAATGGTCAGGCTTAATAATTTCTTAGGGCCTAAAACAATTGGAAAAGTCAATATCTAAAAGAAACCGCCTCTCATCCTAATTATTCTAAACATTAACTTGTCGATACTGTTAACTGCTTTGGCTACTAATGCCACTAACTGTTAATATATAAGATTTTTATAGCGTTGTTTTATGTGCCGAATGTACGTACCTTAGCCGCTAACCTGGGGTCATCGGTGAGCTCACTGCAGCAGGCAGTAGGTTCTAGCGACGACCCAGCCACCGGTCGAGATCGAAAAGTCAACGACTGCCGCGGAGGCTTCGTGCTCAAGTCACGATCAGACGACATGCCCTCGCATCAGAGGAGAAGGTCACTCGTTGAACGCTCGGCCGACGTTAAGCGCTCCATAATACAGGTACTATGCTAGCACTCTCCGCTGTAAAATCTTTATGTCGTGTTGTTGGTGCCGGTAGAGGATTCTTGCGTGTCAAGAAAATTGCTTTTTTGTACCAAACAATTTCTTGTTTGACCGTAATCATCGCAAACCTGTTTATTCTTCCGTTCATACATTGTAGGTTTCCTAATAGTATGGTTTTACGGCTTTTAAATAAAATTCTAGATTTTTACATGGCAATTTCCTTTATATGCAGCTGCACGACTTTGAAAACCCCCAAGGTACATTCATTTATCTATTCATATTGTCCTAAATCTTGTTCACCTATAGTTGCTCGACATTTGAGTCATCTAAGTACATCAGTGGATCACCTGCATATATATGGTTTTAGCGATATCTATCTAGCCTTATAACGGGCAGAATATTTGTAAGGTAATTTTCACCTAAACAAAATGTAATAAAAATTACTCATTTTAAAATCCGAAATAAAGTCTTCAACTGGCTTGATATAGGATGCAATGATATTTTAAAATACCTTTATTATAAATGTAATCATAACTATAAAGTATTCTGTGAATTGTGGACGAAAATGGAAACCTTAAGTGTCTGGCTTAGTAATTGGTTTAGTTACTGCTTCTTATTCATGACATGGAAAGCTCAGCGATTGTCCATTGTTCAGCTCGTACTGCTAATGCTACAATTTGCTACAAGTAACATTCCCCGCGTTTTCCCTTGATCACGTATTTTTGTCGATATTGTAGTTAAGGCTCTCTTTCGGTACGTGTGCTTGTTTTAGCGCAAAGCTTTCGTAGCACGTGCACTGTTAGGGGACGTAATTTTGGAGTGGCGTCAAGGGGAGTACACGAAACACGTGCATTTTCGAAAATTTTAAATGGCTAGCAGTTTATATTCACTCAGCGTCCAACATTGGATTCCAGATCCACAGCAACCTATAGCTAGTTCATTTTTCCACCAAGGTAATTTAAGGTCAGGCGCCAAATTCCAACTAAATTAGCTGGTACTGGTGTCGCAGGGTTTGAACGAGCATTCTAGTTGCAGCGATAGAGAAAGAGTTTCTCGTAAGCGAGATATGTAAGAAAAGCAAGAGAAGGTTACATGAACGTGTGGGTTTGGCTCCTTAAGGGAATTAAAAACGAAATTTCATTTCTATGTGAAAAATATATGGAAACCGTTCTAACTCCAAGGTTACGCGGACAAGGGCCGCCACAGGGTCGTTTTGGCCTTAACAACGACGCATGCTCTTTTTGCGATCTTGAATGTACATGTTAGTCATAGATAGCTTCCTCGGCTTATAGTAAGCCCTAGAAAAGCGGGCTGAGTGGGGAAGATAGATATACAGATGGCAATGAATGGGACTGAATTGTCCGGATCTGAAAAAATATAAAGAGTGTAAATTGACACCCCAATCGCGTGGGTTACCAACACTGGGTAAAAAATGGCCTGATTCATCATTGCCTACTACGACCTTCTGAAGAATGATGGAGTAACCTGAGTTACAATTAAAGGTGGACAGCAAGCGCTAATAAAGAGCAGACGATGTACGTACTGGTGTCAGTTTGTATTTGCATTACTTTTTTTATAAATGGTAGATTAGAATAATACGACTTAACTTGCTTCAGACACTGCGAGTTCGGTGGCGTTTGAGCGTATAGAACTCCATATAGAAGGGATGGTGGGCCTTTTTTTCGTAGATTCGCGGATAAGAGGAGGTGATGCGTCTCTTTCGGAAAGGCAAGAGGTAAGGGAGAAATGGGCTTTCTCTAAATCCCTTTGAGTGCACGGAATAGCGTTTGCATTAAATTCCTAAATGTGAAATAAGGGTCGACGAAATGAAACACAATAGAAATAAAGAGCCGAAAAATGTGGATACAAAACGTTTTCGTGTGGAAACACTTAGCACACTAAGGAATACATACGAATCGTTCACGTTTTCCAGAAAATAAATAGTTTTCTGGTATCGCGGCATCTATACGCAGATTACATTGTTCTATATTTGTCTTCCCTCTTTAATTGAGCAATACCTCAAATGAGGTGCAAAAAGGCTCTGTGACAAGAGGAGAACGTGCATAGTATCTATCACGCAGCTATGATATGCTGGTGACGATGACGTTTTATGAAAAAGCGAAAGCAGTAAGAAAGAGTGCGAAAATGCAAGCGGAAGGCAATACTCTTGATATGAACAGAGGGTTCGAAATTTTCTCTACATCATGGGGATTTGTAGAGAAGCAGATACTTTGCCTCGCGAGCGAGCATCTCAAGAACAAATGACTGCCTTGCATGGTCACTCTTTCGTCGCCACCATTATAGTCGAAGTGATCGACCTGTCTGAAAGAAGTTAGAGATTAAGCACGAACACTACCTTCACATTCTGGTGATACTTGTATCCAGCCGAATCCGGAAATCATGAACGCTTAGTCCAACAGATACTTGTAGTGTCGCTTAGTGAAATTCTATTCACAAGTGTAGATTTTTCAGCAATGACTAAGCGAAATTAGCTACCATTTTGGTTGGTCAATTGAGCCACCTTCTAGCGCGAGGGCTTTCACCAATGTTAATTGTGTTTAATACCCCAGAAGTTTTATCTAACAACGGCACTTGATGGAACGAATTACCTGGGGATCGAAACTCATTTTTGCTGTCTGTACGTTTCAATATCTTTTTTCAGTTCCAGCATCAGTAGCTTCGGTAGATCGAAATGCTTTCCCATAATAGATACACGTATTGCACCATGGCGTTTTTCTTAAACCTCTAGAAACAATCTTGACTACAGCACGGCGATGTACTCTGTGTATAGTTTTAGCCAAGGGAAACAAGAATGTCTACAACAATTTCAGAGATCTCACAAGAAGGTCGTTGGAGGAAGTGTCAGGAATTTAAGTCGTTTCATGCGTTTTTGAATGGTGAGTAGGGATTTCGAATCAAGAAACAGTACAGCACGGGGGACATCGACAAGCGAGGGATCTCGTCCTTGCGGGGCTCTCGGTCAAACCTCAGTTCAGCTTCATCGGAGTCGGGCCATTCAGCGTTCACGTATTCGCATAGCGCCGGCGGTCAGGGACATCATACCGATTCCAACGCCTCGTTCGTGTCCCAGGACGAGGACATCACCGATTCGAATGTCATCGAAACCTATATGGGCGAGTGGAAAAACGATAAACGTTCTGGCTACGGTAAGCTGCGTAACAAGTATTGCCTACACAAACTTGTTATAAGAAACTGTTGAGATGAAAATAAAAAATACTAAAATAAATTGTTGGCTTAAACCAGAATGAATACGAAGTTAGTAGGCGCAGGGAAACCTAGACCATGCGCGCCCAAATGAGCAATTTGAGAATTCAATTTAGTTTGAATAAGGATATCTTAGCAAAGATTTCACTAAACATAAGGCTAACATTATGACGCCGAAGACATCTCGGAGCCAGCCTTTCCGTCCTCTCCTGTTTCCTTGAAAGGGAAGCAACCTATTTTCACTAGTAACAGTTAGAAATGCGTGTACATGCTACGTTGATTTCGGTGCGTAGATTCAAAAATAAACCATGTAATTATGCTAGTTCTGCAAAGCAGAAAAGTTGAAGCCTCCATTTGCTTATTTGTGTGCTTTAGAATGTTTCTTATGGATATCGGCTGATACACAAAATAAGAAGCTAGTTTGTCCGTTTGCCGTTTTAGTTGCTGTGTTGGGTCATATGTCGTGAAGAATGTATCTAATCCAAATAGGTAACAGCTCGCAAATTGTGCAGCGCTGTCTACCGAGTCCACGTAGAGATATCTTGCGATATAGTTCGGAAGCAACAGCGTTGAAACTATTAGATAATTCGATATCAAGATGCTGCAAAACGACCACACGATAGCCGATTTTAGTCTGAATAGATACCCACTGTTCTGCTAAGCTACCAATCGAGGTTCCGGTTTCCGGAACGGATCCGGTTTCGGTTCTTACACGCCAGTAAACGGTATTTAAAGCATCCAACTTGTTGAAAATTTAATGATATCTTATTTAGTTACCTAAAATGCCGTAGTTACGCGTCATAGAGAAAATTGAGCGATCGGCATCAACTCCCGGGACAACAACAAGCTCTCACTCAAGTTACTATCCACAAAGAGAATTTTAAGTTGATAACTAGCGAAACAAAGTGTGCAAACGTAGATTTGCATTTATCAGCAATATTTCACAAACTAATTCAACGTATGTTCTCGTGAAAATATCAAACAACTCTCTCTTCGCAAAAACTAAAGGATTTATGCCAGAAAAGCCCTCCTTCAATTGGTCACCTTCTCTTTTGAAACATTCATTTTGTGAAAACCCTTGTTAGCCCTACTTACGATGGATAAAAACTATGTTAGATGTATTTGTTATATCTGACTTAACCACGGTTCGAATTGTATATGTACTGTTGTTTGTGTATATATGTGTGCAGGTATTGCGGAGCGATCGGACGGGCTGAAGTACGAGGGCGAGTGGTACAACAACAAAAAGTACGGCTATGGCGTGACAACGTTTAAAGATGGCAGTCGGGAGGAAGGAAAGTACAAAAACAATGTGCTCGTTACGTCGGGTAAGAAGAAGCATCTCTTCCTTCTCCGAAGCGCGAAATTTCGCGAGCGCATTGAGCAGGCAGTCAACGCCGCCATACGCGCTTCACAGATTGCGCTACAGAAGGCCGATATCGCCATATCCAGGTAAGTAGCTAAAACTCAGAGAAACCACTGTGATTGGAGCTTATCTAAAGTAACAAATATACAGGAGTGCTTCTTTAATAATAGTAGCTGGCATTCGGGTCTGAAATAAAATATTTTAAGAATACCTTTCTGTTGTACAAATAAGTGCATGCCCGACAACCCCACGTCGGATGTTCACATGGATCGTGGAAGACGTTCGTAAAAATGCAGTCCATGGGAGCCATATGACGAAGGAAACGTCAATCTCAATTCAATTCTGTCCCAAACGTCACTTCTCAACTAAACTACCATTCTACAACGTGTCTTACAAATTATTATGTACAATGTCATAAATGAAACGGTCATTAGTACGCAACAACATTTTCACAGTGCGGGTTATCGCTTTCCAAAGGTAGGAAAAAAGATTTAGTTAAGAATTATAAAACGATAAACAGTGACAGTCATTGATAACTGATACATGCGTTTTAACGTAAGACCTAATCTTCCTTGTGACTTAGTACTCCGATTCAGTTCATTTCTCTGCAAATAAAAGTTTTATATTATATATTGAGTATATTGGCTCTTTGAAGTTGTATTTCTTTGTTAACGACACATACACATATATAATCTCCTCAAGATTCACACACAGTGTTCCTGAGCGTGTTAACGAAAGAAATTCGCGACAACGTCTATAAGTGATAGCTGGCGACACGCGAGGCGTCGACATATGTGGTTAGCTACAAAGCTGTAAAGCGAACATTCGCTCCTGAATATCACTCTCACATAGGCACATCTATCCTAAAAAGCTGGAAAGACTACACTACTTTCACAGTAATATGAATATTCGGTATTATTGGCAATTTTGAAGTGTTGAAGAACTTAGTATAGAAGAATTGGGCCGACTAAACAAAAGTGGTAGATTTTTGTGTGAACACAATTTTTAAACTGCCGTACACTCACTGACGCAATGTCGCCAATATTTGTTAAGATCCTTTAAAGGTGTTAGTGGTATGGATAATATAAAGACAATAAAAGACCACAAAATTATTAAGCAGCAGCGTAAAATAAAAATTATGAGTGTGCTCATATACCTTTTTGGTAAATTTGGCAAGGAATTACGGGTCACAAGATCATAATGTTATTAGCCGCGCATCAGCTGGAGACAGCGCAATTCCACTTGGAATCAGATCTTGATTATTCGCGGGCTGTACGATTCTAAATCCTCATCGTGACGCTTATACTGCAGGGCCTAAAAAACCTCACTTTTTAAATCAAGTATGAATATGGTTTACCTGGGGGATAGAATCTGGCATATTTAGAACTGAAAGTGCTATATATATATATATATATATATATATA